>JAULBZ010002234.1:0-19300 GCA_032360805.1 Neoturris breviconis
CCCTCCCTTCCCGGAGAAAGTAAGCCCCCCTATATAGGTTAACCCCCACCTAATATAGGCCACCCCCCTATGGCAAACCGCCCCACATACAAAAAAATCTCTCAACACCTCCCTCCTAAAATAAATCTTTTCAATATTATTATTTTTTTACAGTTTTATAGATATTTTTGATGTCCTTAAAGTTTATGGATGTTGCTAACAAATTAGATTTTCTCTTGGGTGTTAACTGAAACTCATAAATATGTTGCAACCCCCCCTCCTGAAAAAAATAAACTAATAAAGTCAAGTGTCTGTATTGTTATATCTTTCTGCACAAACCTCATATTATATGCAAATGAGTAGAATATAAAATATAATTATTAAATGATGAGATGTTGTTAAAACATCTGTACAATGCTAAAAGATCCCTGATGCTACAATCTGCACTAATAATATGGTTTAATCCTAAATTTCTCCACCTCCTAATTAAATACAAAAAAGATATTCGGTAGATAGAATTTTTGAATTAAGACTATCTTCTCAAAAAACTAATGATTAACTTGTTATTGCACGAAATATTTTTCATAGTTTATATAATTGTTAATATTTTAAAGACTGGTTAAACATTTTGAAAATATAAACCAGTCAAAACATTTTTCACATTTTCTTGTGTGATAAAATCAGTGTTTGAAATAAGAGCAAATAATCACTGTGGTAGAGTTATTTTTGAGCATAGCTTCAGGTTATAAAGCCTGAAGTTATATTCAAAAAGCCTTCCTCCGCAGTGAGCATTTACTCTTATCTTGAACATGTACTACTTATTTGAGCACTATTTATTTTCACTACACTGAAGTTATGTTCAGAAATCCCTCATCTGCAGTGATTATATTTCTTACCATAATATCCCATCTTAAGGTTTACCCTAGATATATAAGGACATCCAGATAAAAAGTCAGTGTCCTTGTAACCAGATACGCAGAAGAGACTGTCCTTTTCCAAAGCCAATTTGCCAGCAAATTGTTTATTTCTTACAAGGGGTAGAAAAAATGCTATTTTCTTACATACTTCACATACTTTTTAATATTTTCTGCATTTGTATTGTGTGGTCATTTTATATCAATTATTTAACAGGTACTTTTATGCTGTTGTTTCTCTCAGCTTTTTATAATTTTAAACCTTTGAAAATCTTAGTTATAACGCTAGACAATGGGCTAGAGACCAAATTGATGCTTCTTTAGTTTCATGAGTCAACACAACATCAACAGATCAACGTAGAAAGAAGGAAGTGAAGGTTACTCTTTTAATGTTACAAGTGTTCAGTTATAATGACAATGTAATCATGAGCTTCTTTTGTTCAGTTTGAATTTAATATGATAAACAGGGATACATAAAGTTAAGGAGGTAGGGTATTTTTGCCCCCAGAACCCCCCTCCCCTGTGTAATGTTCACCAAATATCCCATGTACAGGGTTAAATTTGATCACAACAGTAAACAACATAAACAGATGATTTCTATCAAATCATTTTAAAAAGTGGCTATAAGTATTTAACAAGTTGTATAACAAAAGTTGTATAACGAAAGTTAAATCCTTAATAATCCAATCACTACATCATAATCCAATTACTACATCATAATCCAATTACTACACTCTCGGTAAAAATTATGTCAAAGACAGAAAAATTAATTTCTGTAGAAACGTAGAGAAATTCTCATGAATATAGAAGTTTGTGGTACTGATTACTGCACTCCGTAAATATATGTCAAAGACAGAAGGATTAAGTATTGTAAAAACGTAAAAAGATTCTCACAAAGACATGAAAGGTAAGAATGTCAAATTCATAAAGTTGATTATCTACAAGCTGGAATATTACTGCCAGACATCACCTGTGGAGAAGAGTTTTTTGGTATATAACTTAAAGACACTCCTCCATAGGTGAGGTCCAATAGATATATTCAGATGTAATCTATAAAGATCTCTAAAAAACCTGCTCAAAGTCAGCAATAAAGTCTCTAATACAACGTTGAAAAATTTGTTCTAGCATCTTTACTGTGGACTTTGAACAAGTTTTTGAACACTGGGTATAAACACTATAAAACTGTAATTGATTGGTTTAAATAATCAATCACAAGATTGTCGTACTCTGCATATCAAATTAATTTAAATTAATTTCATCACATTTTTTTTATCGTCATTTTTGGTGGTTCTTATTTCTAACACTGGATTTAACTGTTTATTTGAAGTTTGATAATTGATCGTGCTGAGGAAAACATAAAGAAGAACAAGAATCCAGGTATTCGAATTAATAAACAATTATTATAATGTATAATATTTCTGAAGAAAAATATAGCATTTTGCAAACGACAATAGCATTTTAATATAACAAGAAAATTATTATTCATTTTGTGCTAAATTTCAAGCCTGAATTGTAACTGCCCAATTTCACCTGTGGAGGAGTACTTTTTAGTAAATGACAATTTTAGATTTCATTTATATTTAACAAGGATATAATAGCTAACCAAGTGGCCAAAAACTTATTCAACATTGTTCTAAGGTCTTTGTTATAAACATCAAACGTATTTATTTCACTTAAGGTCATCTGTAGTTAAATATCATATGCCTGGAAATATGCTCGAAATCAGAGCAATGTTGATAAGGATACACATCCCAGCATGCAAAATATTGTTTAAAGTCTGCAGAATAAACATTGTTCTTTATTGTTCTAGCATTTACTGCTGACTTTGAATAAGTTTTGGCCCACTGGGGTTATTTGCTCTTATAGCTTTTAAAACTTTACTTGATAATTGAAAATGTATTTAATCAAAATTCAACTTACTTCACTGTCACTGTTACTATAATAGTCAAAGAGGGGTAATTGATTATTTCTTCTTTCATAGTGATTATTGGCTGTATTCCAAGTTACACTGTTTATAGTAATTAACAAGTTCCGTGTACCAGGTTTATTCAATCTATTTTTATAGCATCATTATTTATTTACACTGTTGAACTTAGGCTGTATAACAATAATGAAGTTTGTATGTCTCTGATGAAAATATACATGCAGTCTGGTAGCATTTTAGTTTATTATATTGTTTTCTTGTTGCTGCGTTTATAAAAGGAAATTATTAAATGAAGATATTGGTTAATAGTTGTCTGGATTTCAAGCTTGAGACATCACACATGAAGTGCTTTTTTTGTATAGTTTTCTTCAAAAACATTCTTCCGCCGAGTTGAGTTCCGACAGTTACTTAGTTACTTAGGCTGTTCTGTATACCTCAGGTTTATTCAATCTCATTTTATAGTATCATTATTTTTCTACACTGTTGAACTTAGGCTGTATAACAATAATGAAGTTTGTATGTCTCTGATGATAATATACATGCAGTCTGGTAGCATTTTAGTTTATTATTTTTTTATTATTGTTTCCTTGTTGTTGTGTTTATAAAGGAAAATTATTAAATGAAGATATTGGTTAATTTGAGACTAAATAGTTGTCTGTATTTCAAGCTTGAGACATCACACATGAATAAGTGCTTTTTTGTATAGTTTTCTTCAAAAACATTCTTCCACCGAGTTGAGTTCTGACGGTTTTAGGCAGTGATCTAACTAAGAGGAGGGATCTTTGAGCATAGCTTCAGGATTTATATCCTGAAGCTATGCTCAAAAATTATTCCTCCACAGTGATTATTTGTTCTTATATCGACAGTGAATTTTCTGAAAGAAATAGATAAGCATAGATTTCTTTCATACCAAAATCGGCAAAATAGAAACCTAGTTGATGACTTTTTCTAGAAATACATCCTTTCCTCTTGATAAGAGGACAGATTTTTCTTTTACAAATGGCCACTTTTCGCCATTTTCAGACTGATGTGTGCTTATAATGTTTTACACTTAGCGGTTTTGTTTTCACAAGATGTTTATAATTGTTAGACTAAAAGCTCATTTATATTTTGTGTTTTGTTCTTCTCTTGTTTGAAATGTACTATAAGTATACTATATTCGTATGTACTGTCTGCAAAAAGATTTTAATTTGTTGTTTTCATTCCTGAGCTGTAGTGATAAATAAGAACAGAAGTTATTTTGAGCTTCTTTTAAAATTCAACGATTTTCAGCCTCAAAATGTTTTTAATCTTTTGAAGATTTTGAAGATTTTCAACCTTATATTCTATAAACTGTATTCTGATAGAATATAAAGGGTGTATGATAATGATAATGACAGAAAGATGTTAATTTGAATAGAAATACTGATTAGAAAGTATCGTACACCTGCAAAATTCTTCATTATGAATAAAACATTAAAATTTGTCTATACACGAAAACAAGCATATCAAAAAATCATATCCATTGTTATTCCAATTCATAGTAAATAAATGCAGCTGGATAAAAAAAAACTGGTTTCCATATAAAGAAGCTAATAAAAACCTGTTCAAAGTCCATAGTGAAAATGCTAGAATAGTGTCAGTTATTAGGACCTGTAGAGAAGAGTATCATTTCAACTCAGTTGATATTGATTGGTATCTCCATTAAACATGAACAAATTTATTAACATCATTGACTCATCTTCACATTGTTGATAAGAACCAGGTTAAGCATTAGAAACACAAATAAGAGGAAGACATGGAGTGAAATTTGTTTGAAGATTATAATATATATGAAGAGTTTATTAGTTGTGAAGAAAACATAATTCTGAAGAAAACAAGAAAACTCAGTGGTCAAAAAAACAGCAAATAATCACTGCAGAGGAGGGATTTGTGAGCAAAGCTTCAGGGTTTTTTTCCTACAGTGATTATTTGCTCTTATTTCGACCACTGGCTCATATTTGTTAGTATTTTTATGTTTTATGTACTATCTCAAGATTAAACATTTAACAAATATTAAACTGTGTGGAAGGGTGTTATGTTAAAGAGCTTGCAATGGATTGTTGGGTTCATTCTCATGTGGCCTTCTTTGCAGCAAATATACAGCAATTTAGTTTTAATTTTGTTCGTGTTAAAAATTGGAACTTTTCAATAATTACAAATCCTTCTTTATTTTGATCCATGAAATCTTGATAGATGAAGCATGATTATTTAAACAGAGATCAACTTTTAGATCCTGTTAAAGAGTAGCAACTAAAATAATCTTCACCACGCTGACTAATACATTCATGTCTGAATCCTTATGCACTTATATTTAATCTTATAATAAAAAGAACAAATAAAATAAAAAACATGTGAAACTCTCTTATTTTAAACAACAAAGGACACTAATCAATAATCACGATATTCTAACAGAATTAAAATTAAATTTACACAGAAGGGTCAATGATCTTGCAATGGATTGGTGTCTTGTACTGAAAAAATCAATCTATTGCAAACTTGTTGACCATTCTGTGCAGTTTCAAATAATTTTCTTTTGGTACAAAATTTTATGAATTAGTATGATTTCTTATAAGCATGTCAAAACAATTAAATTGAGAGAATGGGTGTAATGCCAACATTAAAAAATTAATTTCTCTGTTTTCTTTTACTCAAAGTCTCGGTAGAGGTAAGACAAAAGAATAAAAATCACATATTGGGATGAGCTTGAATTAACAGAAATTAATTTCAACTGTTCCTTTATAATATTAAACCCATTTACATTTAGATCACATTGCTCAAACACATAAGAAGAAGTTAAAGATCATAGTTGACTGTAACAAAACAAAACATTGTTAAGAACTTGCTTAAAGCTAAGACAAATCAAAACAAGAAGCACCATTTTCAAATAGTTACCAAAATAGAGATAAATTGAACATGGAAGATGATTTGAGCTTTAAATTCGTGACAATCGCATTGTTATGTGTGCTTGCGTTCATTACGTCCGTAATAAATACACTTTGCATATGTATCATTACCAAATCAAAAGCTTTGCGGAAAAGACCCTCGACATATTTTATCTTAAATTTGCTGAGCGTGCATTTAATTCAAGGTTTAGTTGTATTCCCATTCTACGCAGCAAAGAAAGCCAACATTGAATCATTACTGTGGGGTCAAGTTATTTGTGATGGTTTTCGTTTCTCATATATGATAACATTCTATGGTGCAATTTATGGCGTGTTACTCATTGGTATAGATCGAGTTTTGGCAACTTGCTGGGTATGGCGATATAGAGAAATGGTTACAAAGAAGCGAGTGGTTGCGGCTATTGTCTTATTTTGGATATATATTGTTGCATTATGTTTGATTCCTTTTGGAAACAATGGTAACAATGGTAATATAAGTAAAGATGGTAGCAATCCAAATATAACAAAATTTCAATACAACAACTCCTTGAAACACACTACCAATTTCACCATTCATCATAACATGACCAAAAGGGCTATTCAAAAGGTAACATGCACCTACCAACAATCCAATTTATGGACTATTTTAATGTTAGTTTTTAACTGTATGCTTCCATATTTTATCATCGTCATTTGTTATCAGGTTATCACTTATAAAATTAAAAGTATGGATAAACGTTCTCGATCTATGACAACATACAGTATACGTGAAAGCCAAATTCATGATACTCATGATCAGAATGGTAAAAAATCACAATCAAACACTGCACTCCTGAAAAACGGCACTGTAGTAATGAATGCAGAAGATATCAAAAAGCATAAACGTATCACTCATTTAGCAATGATTTTATCGATAGCATATTTTTTCTTCTGGTCACCGTCAGTAATCTATTTCATTTTATGGAGTGTATGTCCATCATCGTGTTTTATAATGGGTTATAAAGATTCTGAAGCGGAAATGTACATAGGTTTCATCACAAAGTACTTAGCATTTTTAGATGCACTTGCAGCACCGCTTATTTATTGCTTCTATCATGAAGAATTCAGAAAGTTAATACCTTGCAAAATATTAAGAAAAACAAAAAGATTATCAGAATACATTGAAGCAAATGTTGACAATTCACATTGCTAATGAAAAAAACTTCTTTCAGACAAGATTATCCTCTCTGAATATCACACTTGACTCATTGTATATCATCAATGGTTGAAATACTTAAGAGTAACAAGGAGGAGGTTGAGCTATATAAAAAACATTTGTGGAATTAACTATTGCGGTTGTAACTACTTAGAAGAGTCCGCTGGCATAAACGATCCTGGAAAGAGACTTATATTTTTGGCAAGACTGTGTACAAAAAACTTTTGCGGGAATAACCTCTTCGCAGATGACCCTTTGCAGGAATAAACTTTTTGTGGATTTGCCCAAAATCTGCAAAAAATGCAAAAGTTGCTTCTTGCAAAGGTTTCTGACATTAACGTACTCCACAATGATTATTTGCTCTTATTTAAAAGCAAATTATGGCATCAATTAATAATATTATGTAAAAAAAAAAAAAAATCTTTGATTATTTGCTCTTATTTCAAACACTGATTGTGTTGTCCAGAAGTAACCAGTCAACCAAGTAATTGCTCTCTTTCCTAGAAGATAAAACTCAGACTTGGAAACAGTAACGCTTGTTCTAGTTCCGTAAAGATTTCATGGATCTGTAAAAACGACCCATCCTTTTCTATAATTAGAGTATAATTATTAGTCACTTGAGATTTCCCTCAGTATAATCAAATCTCTTTTGTGAACAATGTGTCTAACAACGTGTTCATTTGAAATAACAAAAACAAAATAATGGAAGCTAAAGTTCCTATATAGAAAAACATGGAGCACACAGGAAATAAACATTCTCCATGGAACCTTGACTTACTGTTGAAATCTTGAGCCTGACATCTGAAACATGTGAAAAATATGACAACAGTAAACTCAAAAAAGAGACAGCTTTTGTGAAAGGAATATGAGTGTTATCTGGACTAAAACTCAGTTTACTGAAATAATGTCCATGCAGCATACATGCTGCGTGAAGAATGAACGTTGTCCAACATAATGATATTTGAAGTAATTATACCTTTTAAGTACACTAATTTTTACTCTTTTTTTTCTTTGCAAAGTTTAAAATCTGCAAAATATCATGAATTGCAACATCCTAAAATTAAATACCCACAAAAAATTTCATTTATATTTGAGATGAAACTTACAAAGAAAGAAATTCCCAGTATCACTGCACTGCGAAATTTACATTATTCTTCATTCATTTATTCAACCCCGCAAAATTAAAATCTCTCTGATATTAGTTCCCTTAAGGTAGTGGAATCCGGTTATTTTGAACTTTCTTGGGACAAGAAAAATAGCTATAACTGGAGTTTAAAAAACTGAACAAATTTGTAATACAAGAAAATCCATAAGACTTTAAAATTCATTCAAAATAGCGACAATTTGAGACTATGTTCACACTTATTGGATAGAAATCATTTCGGAATGAATTACGTACTGAATAGGTCTTGCGTTCACACTGCTCTTTATCTATCCAATTATACTCAGTAGAATGATTTTGTTTCACTCGTTGTGGTGAAATAGAATCAATCTGGTATAGTTCTCAATTAGGTGTTCACACTTGAACGGAATGAGATCGTTTCGAAATAGTTTCTATCCAACAAGTGTGAACATAGTCTGAAATAAACCATGATGGAAGTAACTGTAAATAATTTGAAATGTAAAAGAATAATGTTCAATACTTTAGAAGCAGAAAGTTTTGTGGGCACAAACCTACTTCATGTTTTTTGGTACTTTTCATGAATGTTAAAACAAAATCCTTTCAAAGTTTTTTATGTCAAATGCATCAAAATTGTCCACTCGTGAAACACACATGCACAAAAAAATAGAATCAAATAATATACAAATATTCCGTGTAGAAAGAGAGGCTCTTGATGTCTTGAAAAAATATCGATGAATAGGATGAATTTTTAACTTCAAATAATAACCTCAATTTTTTCTATTTGCATCTCTCTTGCATAAGGTTCCTGTATTCGAAAGTAAATCCAAACGTATTATAGACTTATTCAGGAAAGTTAAATTGTTTTGCTTTTTTTTTCATGCTAGTTTTGTGCACTCTTAAAGTGGGAGACCTAATTAATACCATTTAATTCAAATTCACTAGTAAAGGCACTCTAATCAAGTAAGAAATAATAAGGTTCGGCTGAAAATAATCTGAAATATTTCTCCTCCCCAGTGATGACCAGTATTATATTAAGCCCTGTAAAGCTCACTCCGAGATATTCGATACAACATAATAAGGAAATAGTATAATAAAGTAAGGAAAAAGAAATTTTGCGTTTATCATCTTTCTAAACTCCTGTTTTTGTATTTACACAGGATCTCTAATTTTAATGCGCAAATTTAACTGTGTTGCTTATAAAAAAATATACGTAATAAAAAACTGTAAAATTTATAAATGTTGGAAATTTAATTTCACGAATTGGCAAATAACAGATAACAGACTTTTCGCAAATTGACCATAAACAAATTTTTCACAAGAATTTGATTTTGCAAAAATGTCCAAAGATTTTCTTCTTGCAAAAATCTCTTCCTTTAAGTAATTTATTTATTTAAAATAAGACGCAGAAATTTAAATTACGCACCAATATCTCTAATTTTGGTGCGAAAATTTAAATCTGTTTAAAATTGAGTATTATTACACATGATGTATCTAGAACCAAGATATCATTGTTGGTTCTGTTATTTATCGTTACCAAACTTTAGAAAATAATATTACCACACTTAAACTTATTTTAATTGAAGCAATTCAGTGAAAGGTGAAATGTGGCCTGGGCTCAAGTTCATTAATTCCAGTGGTCAAGATAAGAGTAACTAACCAATACAGAGCAGGGATTTTTTAGTATAGCTGATGGATTATTTTGTCCATAATTTCTACCAATAAATTTAGTCTTCTTCTGAACATAAATTAAAAAACAAAGAAACCAGGTTGATAAACAAATTACATAATAGAAACCGGGTAAATAAGTACTTTATAAAGCTTATAGATATGAAACATTTCGCTAAATTGTAAGTAAGGTCAAATTCAAATCAATATTTAATTAAAATCTTCTATACCCAATTATTGTTTTGAGGCAAAAAGTTTAATTAAAATGAAATGTGATGAGAAAAAAGACTGGTTATTATGAAACTGATATTTTAGAAACAGGAAAATGTCTGGTTTACATAGTTTGATGACACTGCTATTTCAAAGAAGTCACAGGAAAGAGTCTGATTTATAGCTAGACAAGACTGATATTTTAAAGGAGGAGCAAGGAAAATATCTGGTGGTTTATAATAAGATAACACAAAATTAATATTTTGAATTGTGTGTAGTAAAAGGTATGGAATCTACAAATTAAATTTAAAGACACGTCATTTTCTTGAGTAGAAGTGTCTACTAGATAAAAAAAAGGTATCAGGTTATCGTTTTGCCAAACACTGTCTGTTTTTAACGAGTTGGTTTGTGGTTAAAATAAGAACAAATAAACACTGCGCAGGAGTTATTTATACTGAAGCTATGCTAACAAATCATTCCTCACAGTGAGTCACTCCTCACAGTGATTATTTTCTCTTATTTCAAAAATATATAATCATTGTTGTTTGTCATTTCACATAAGTGTGAGTTTATTTTAGCCATTTATAATGTTATTTATACCGTAGGTTTGTTAGATTCTACCATTGTTCTGATGAATAATATTAAAATCTAAACAAACAGTACAAACCAGCATCTACTTATGTCAAAACACTTACATAAAGATCCGCATTGAACATGGTAAAGGTTGATTTCCAATAGAAGCAAAATTGTGGGTGAAAAGCCAAAAGAAGATATTCCATTGGTTAAAATTGACATCACAATGAAATGTGTTCTTTTAGATTTTTCACCTAATGGAAATCAAGTTATCAAAGAAAATCATGTTTACAGCAATTAATTTGTTTATAGTTTAGATCACCAAGTCAAAGAGCAATATTTAATTTATTAATGTTAAAGGAAACAACTCAAAGAACATAGCGCTAACAACACCAAAATTCCACATTAAAGGAACAGAACATAAGCTGACAAAATCAAAACAGATCTAAATAAAAGCCCCAAGAAGGTAAACAAACTTCAGTCAATCTTTATCAAAACAAAGATAATCCCAGATTACCATAACCAATGATGTCAGATGATCTAACATTTAAACTTGTCACAATTTCTTTATTATGCGTGCTTGCATTCCTTACAACCCTTATAAACACAATCTGCATTTACATAATTATCAAAACAAAAGTTTTACGGCAAAGGCCATCAACATATTTTATCTTAAATTTGCTGAGCGTACATTTAATTCAAGGTTTAGTTGTATTCCCATTCTACGCAGCAAAGAAAGCAAAAGTTGGGTCTTTACAATGGGGTCAAGTTATTTGTGATGGTTTTCGTTTCTCATATATGATAACATTCTATGGTGCAATTTATGGCGTGTTACTCATTAGTATAGATCGAGTTTTGGCCACTTGGTGGATATGGCGATATAAAGAAATTGTAACAAAGAAGCGAGTGATTGCCGCTATTGTCTTATTTTGGATATATATTGTTGCATTATGTTTGATTCCTTTTGGAAACCATGACAACAAAAAAGCTATTAAAGTAGAGAGCAAAGTGAATACAACAATGGAGGATAGTCTATACAACATTAACAATACCAGTATACGACACAACATGACCAACACTAGCAGAGTTACATGTACCTATCAACAGTCTAGTTTATGGACGATCTTAATGTTAATCTTGAATTGTATGGTTCCTTACGTTGTTATTGTTTTGTTTTATCAAATTATCATTTATAAAATACGCAAAATGGATAAACGATCTCGTTCCATGACATCATATAGTGTATCTATAAACCGTAATGGTGGTAGTCATAAACAAGTCGATAAAAAGGTACGAGCAAACACAACACTCCATAATAACGACAATGTCATAATGAACACAGAAGATATTAAAAAGCATAAACATATCACACACATAGCAATGATATTATCTGTTGCATATTTATTTTTCTGGGCGCCATCAGTAATCTATTTCATTTTATGGAGTGTATGTCCCAAATCATGTTTTACAAGTGGTTATAAAATTTCAAAAGCAGAAATGTACATAGGTTTTATCACAAAGTACTTGGCATTTTTAGATGCACTCGCAGCTCCACTTATATATTGCATCTATCATGATGAATTCCGAAAGTTGATGCCCTGTAAGAAACTTAGAAAAAGAGAAGAAAGCATTTCACTGCAATACTACAACACATATGCAACTTCAATAAACGACAATTCATAATTATTCCAATTAGCGCCACCCTCGAATTAATGCCACCCTCAAATAAGTGGCACACTTTTTAGGAAGTGTACAAGTATACCCTTGAATAAGTGCCACACGCTATTAACTAAATGTGAAGTGTTTTTCAAAAAAATAAATAAACAGATTTTATAGGTTTTAGAAAGCACAAAAGTTACAATTTCATTCTTGTTTGAGTAGTATTCCACGTGATAAGGAAACTCCAATCTTACAGGTGCTGCATTAATAATTGCTAGTTTGAATAATTATGGTGGTATAGAAATAAATAGAATATAAACAATTGGAAATGTGTTAGATAGTTCAATAAGATATATTTGATTATGACACTGACTCAATACTCTACTCTTCTTACAGATAATCCATCTATGGAGGAGAGTATTGAGTCAACGATCTAGCAATGGATTGGTTCTTCATATCAAAAAAGCTGCAAGTTCGTTGACCAAATACACTTCTGTACAGATTTATTTATATAATTCCTGTGAAATAATTTTTTAGCTTCAGGCTATATTTCGACCACTCAAAATAACAGCAAAGAGAAGGAGTAAACTTTTTAGCTTCCGACTATTCCATACAAACTCTCCTTGAAGTAGGACAAACATATTCAGAAATACATGAAAACTCTCCTCCACAGTGATAATTTGTTCATACTTTGAACACTTAACAGATGATATAGACAGCTAAAAGTTGGTCTCAGTTTAACTCCGTATATACATGGACCTTTAAATGAGTTTCGCCCTAAATGATCTTACATTTGATTGGTTTCTACCCTTTCGGCACTCCAATTGCTGTCCTGATATATTTTACTACTATCTGCATCAAGTTATTGACATTAGCATTTGCTTGTAAGTATATGATGAATTTCTTAAACAAAAACCCTTAACAATAATAAAGATATCAAGTTTTCGACATGTACATGGTTGAATATAAGAACCTCCTTTAGTAGAAAATCCTAATCAATTAAGTGACTCTATAGAAAAGATGAACATTCAATTCAATTAAGATTTGACTCTATAGAAACGATGAACATTCTATTCATCAGTTAATCTAACCTTAATTGAGAAATTAGAACATTACAAGCGCAATCATTTGCTATGAAGAAATAAGCATTATTGAGCCTGGAGCAGTAAAATTTATGTGTTCTTATAAAAAAATATGTAGTGTTTAATAATATTATGGAAATGGAAATCAACCCTAATGACAGCACTCAAAATAAGAGCATAGGAGATCAAAATTTGTTCCCAGGGGAAGTGCACTGAATCAATGATCTTGCAATTGATTCGTTTCTTCGTACCAAAGAAACCAATCAATTGCAAGCTCATTGACTTAACACTCTATATCGTAGATTAATGTTTCTAAAATTTATTGATTTTGATTTCTTTAAAGCTGCCAAAATATCTGTTTTATGAAACAAATTTTGAAGATGGTTCCTAACAAAGTCTGAAGCCATTGATCAGAATAGCATAAGCATTGTAGAAAAGCGATTTGTAGCCTGCAGTGATTATTTAGTGTTATTTCAATAAAAGCAATGGTATAGAATGTAGCCCACGTGTCAAAAACATGTCAAAATTGAAAATTAATTACAGTACACATAATATTTGTTTTATAAGAAAGTAAACAAACGGGTAAAACAGGAAAAAAAGACAATTTACAAGACAAGAAAGATATGAAGGAACAAAAAAACTATGGTACAAAGTGGTAAAATCTAATCTAATAAAATAGCTTCAATGCCATAAACATCGTCTGTACCATCATTGTATTTGACTCTGTACCCGTATAAGTCTATGAGCTTTCATCAACTCTTATTTTAAAGTTACATTTAGATAATTGCTTTATAGCTTGAAGCTATGCTCAAAAATCCCTCCTATGCAGTGGTTATTTACTCATTATTTTAACCAATGCTAAACATCAACCAGCATAATATTTAACAATTACAGTTAGATTCTGAATGTTTTTACATCAAAACCACAATAAGCATGACAATACAAAAAGGAAATTTTAAAATTATGGTCTGTTTACCAAAATAACAAAGTTGTTTGGTTGTTCTATTTTCTTAAAATATTGCAGATAAAAGATATTTACAAAAGTAAATACAGGAAACACGAAAGTAAACACAGGAAAATATTGTTTGTGAGTTATTTAACAAGCAGGAAAAAGACGTAAAAAAAACATAGCAATAATTACCCAGTAAACAATACAAGAAGAAAGAAGGTCAACATTCTAAGGTTTCTAACGTCACAATCCTTACAAGACTTTCCTATATAAAAAATTACATAACTATACAATTTGACACTCTCTGAACAAGGAAGTAAAGTGTGGTAAGTAAATCTCTCATTTTTTTCGCAAATATGAATTATCTATGAAGGACATTTATCGTGCTTTAGCTGTTATTAGTTTGGATTAGAGTGTGCGATTTAACAAAAGGAACGCTTTTACTCAAGGAAACATAAAACCTTCAGCACTGTTGTTGTCTGGAATATTATGTATATGTATATTTTCATCTTCATCATAATGAAAGTATTATATTACTTCGAAATTAAACTCTCTAGATAGATATCTGTTCATTATAATTTCAAAATACTGGGTTCATTTTGCCTACTTCTTAACTAGACGCAAAAGGTAACTTTTAAGCTCACAAACGATGTGAGATTTTGTAACAATACTCAATCATTTGCAACGAACAAAAATATTTTTCGTCATTATCAAAATACACAAGTTTTTGTTTTATGAGATTCGCTCTTATCCACCAGTAACAAACGACACACTATATCTCTCACACACAGTTTGAAAGCTCATTGTGTACTGAATAATACAAACAAAATAATTGTTCATTTACGTCCTATGTGACTTGAAAGAAGAAGAAATTATCACTGTGTATGTTGAGCAGCTTCAGGCTCTATATCCAGAAGCTATACTCAAATTCACTTCTTCACAGTGATTTATGTGCCTTAATTTTAAACGAATGTTAATTCACTAAGATTGGAAATCAACACGCCACAAAATTACTGCTGAACATCACATGTGGAGGAGCATTTTTGAGTACATTTTCAGTTGCAAAGATGTTTGCCAGGTAGTTTGAAGCTAGATCTATATTTTATCATTATTTGGACTAGTAAATTACTATAAATGGTCTATTGTCTACTTGCCTCAAGTTTTTAAATCCATTTGAAAATCAAATATCCTCCCTTAACCCTATTCCAACTAGGGGGGGGGATGGATTCTGCCCTCCCAGTCACTTTTTTTATATAACGTCTGAAACACTAAAGCAATAGTATTGAAAGTTTCTAACTTTTTGCAACTATCTGTAAGATACAAATTGTGAAAATTTCAGCTTGATTACGTCCGTAATTAAAAAAATATATGTTATAACCTGAGACCACTAATTTCTACATAGGGAAATCCCATATAAATCGACGTTTTGTTATTTTGCAATAACTTGTGTTTGAATAATACTTATAAAATAAAACTTTGTCAAGTTACATGAAATGTCAAAAGAAAGATTTTGAAAAGTTTTGAACACATGACTAACCCGTTTTCCCCGATTTTTCCAAACAACACAATAAGGGGCCATCGAAAACGATTTTCATTTTTTTAACGGCTTTAGGCCGTATAGGGGGGAGGGGGTATAACTGGAAGCCGTTATGACCTAATGAAAAATTTGAAAAAAGGATGAAAATCTCTCTAAACTCATATCGCATCTTTTCGCATTCATTTTTCATTGAAAAAAATTGAAAAAGCATTCCGCGCCCCGTTTAGCGATAACAGCTCACGTCTACCATATTTTGTTATTATTTCAAAAGTTTACAGACCAGATATCTCTCCTCAGACCAGAATATGTCTTACAAGAACGTTACCGTGATAATTTGGAGACCGCAAAGAATCTTGATACGAAATCTGGTCTTGGTAATACAATCGAATCGCCGATGAAATCTTGGACGGGGCAGCCTAGCAGCGTGTTTGCTATTGTCGCGCTGCGATATAGATGAATATAGCGAAAAGTTCTCCTCTTAATTTTTTTTTTGAACCTAAAGCCGATTGTCGATGGTGTCTAAAACTAAAATCAGAATGGAAAAATGTTATTTATTTTTAATTGCAATTCTAACAATTAAAAAATATTTGTGATGATGTCATCGGAAAAATGCTGACATCAGCAAAAAAAAATTATTTCCAAATTATTCCTTTCAGGATACACTATTAGCCTGCCAAGTTTCACCACTATGCTATGCTATGCTATTAGTCATTCAAAAGTTATGGAGGAGGGTGGGGGGCTGGAATTACCTTATCTCCCCCCTCCCCCTTGGAAATAACTTTTCCAATAAAGGCGGCCGGTTAAAATAGGGTTAAATACAGTATAAAGCAGAGTGATTATTTAAGCACTGTAAACAATATCCGCTAAACAAATTATATAAACAACAAGTCAAAATAATATGATGATAAGTTTACATAAGAGTTCAAGTAAATATCTAATGGTGTTTAAATCGAGAAGGTCGCCTGAAATACAATCCAACAGACTCATGAGGACTAACTACTGAGATATTTTGAAAACAATATTTTCATCTTATCAACAAAAAACAACAACAATATCTTAATGAAATTTTGTGGCAAATTATATTGGCTATTGGCTTAATCCTGCAGGAATTTAATTTTGCAATTATTGATTTGAAAATCTGTGAAACTCCAAAATTCAACATTATATTTCTCAGAGAGCAATAACTGATTAAGCTGGAATATAACGGTGGAGGAGGAGTAGAGGAGGAGTCCTTTTGAGTGTAGTTTTCAGTATTGAAGCTGAAATTCAAAAACACTCCTCCGTAGGGGAGTTATAATTCAGATATTTAGGCTTGCTGATTGATTTTTAATTTTTAATTTAGAGAAAAGAAAACATAATGTCAGACAGTAATCCACACACGGCAGTCATTATGATCGTAATGTTGTGTTTACTCTCCATCTCTGCTATTATCATAAATGGAGGATGTATATTCTTGATCGTCAAAACAAAACAACTTTTAAAAAAGCGATCAAATTATCTAATATTAAATTTGCTGATCGTGCAACTTATACAAGCTTTAATTGTACTCCCATTATATGCTGGAAAAAAAGCTGACACTACCATTGAACCATGGAATCATATATTTTGTGACGGATTCCGATTCATATACATGATAACATTCTATGCGTCAACTTTAGGAGTTTTACTTATTGGTATCGATAGACTTTTTGCAACTTGCTACGTACTGCAATATAAATTTATGTTAACTAAGACTAAAGTATCGTTAATACTGTTCTTGTTCTGGATATACATTATTTCACTTTGTTTAATACCGTTTATACAACATGATAGTAAGAACAACCGTCATTCAAACTCATCAATGAAGAACGTAAAAGAATCCTGCATTTACAAACAATCAAGAACATGGACGATCTTTATGTTGACTATAAATTGCTTAGTACCGTATCTATTAATAGTTATATGTTATATAGTTGTCGTTCATAAAGTCGGTCAATTGAACAAACGGACCCGTTCAAGATCAATGTCATTGCTAAATATTCATCATGTTAATGATGGAGAAGACAATGAAAAAAGAAACAGTGAAGTAGAACAAAATAGAAAAGTTAGTCAGTGGTTTCATCTCAGAAAGTCAAAATGTATCTCTGTAGATCAAGGGGGCAATGAAATAGTCATTGACAGCATCCAACAAAATCAGGCTATAACAAATGTTGCAGCGATACTTTCGATTGCATATCTGTTCTTTTGGACACCATCTGTAATATATTATATACTATGGAGTATATGTCCAGATTCTTGCTTCTCCGATAATTACAAAAATTCAAACACAGAAACGTACATTGGTTTCACAATGAAATATGTAGCGTTTCTGGATTCACTTGCGGCACCGCTGATCTATTGCTTGTATAACAAACAATTTAGAAGTCTTATACCAATTAAAGCATTTCAAAACATGGAAACACCAAAGTGGATGATACAAGCAGGGCCATACAAAAGTGAAAACTTTGGAAATGAACCTGTTCAATTAGTCAAACAATGCTCGCATACAGAGCAACTGATATACTAAAAATAGTGGTCGAAATAAGAGCAGATATTCACTGTGGAGGAGCAATCTTTGAGAAGATACCTTCCCCACAGTGCCTGAAATAAGAGCAAGTTATCACTGTGGAGGGGCACTACAAAGCCTGATACAATGCCCAAAGAACCCTCCTTCTTTTAAGTTTGAATCCATACTCAAATATCACTCCTCCACAGAGATTATCTGTTCGTATTTTAAGCATTGTACATCATGTTTGTATAAAAAATATGCATCATAAATCACATAAAAATCTAAAATAACTAAAGTGGAGATATGGAACCTTTTACCATGAACCAGTTAACTTAACACTTTTACTATAGGGGTGGGAGCAATGACTAACAGCATAATCAATCCATGATAATTTATTTTGAAAACTTTTTATCTGAAATTTGATGACTTTTTCTAAAATTTATTTGGCTTTTTGAGCATAAAAAATTTAAATATAATTATCGCTTTCTGGGCCAAAATTTGAAAACGTTTGTCTCTAGTATTATGTGAACATGTTACCTTATAATAACTGCCGGTCGTCACTGTGGAGGAGAGATTTTTGAGAATATTTTTAGCCAAATTAAAAATGCAAAATATTTCCATAGAACCGATGGAAATATATCCATATATAATAATTCTCTGATTTGAATATAAGAATATGACAAATAGAGTCGTCCCGTAATAATAGTTATAAAATGTTCCTAGCATAGCAGTACGGTGAAAACATTATGAGGAAAATTTGATCAGCACATTTTTTTATTTAGATACTTCTTTTTTACAGTTACCTTTACCCCTATTTGATGGTTTATATCAACATTACAAGTAAAGGCTTGTTCTTTTCCGATATCAGAATTGACTAATCATGTAAATTAGTATCATAAAACCTTTGACTTGGAATCATTTACCTGCACATATAAAAGATGCCTCTTCAGTTAGTAATTTCTCCAATTCTCTGAAGCACATCAATATTTACTGCAAATGCAAATTATGTTGTTATAGTTAAATCGTTTTTTCTTTTACTTTATTATTAAACTAGGATTTT
>JAULBZ010002235.1:0-19289 GCA_032360805.1 Neoturris breviconis
TTTGATCCAATGATCTCCATAAAAATCTATGAAAAGGTCTTTCCTTTGGATGGATTCCAATGCGAAGATACATCTCAGCAATATCACATGCAATAGCTATAGGATGACGTCGAAATCGTAATAATACTGACAATATGTTCTGTTGAAGCTTCGGCCCTGAATACAGCTTATCGTTTATAGATACTCCTTCACATGTTGCAGCGCCATCAAAGACAACTCTAACTTTGGTGCTGGCCTAGTGGATACCAAGGTATCGGTTGTGTATGTGCATGTGGTTATGGCTTGGGTGATAGTCCTGCTTGCTGTGTTCTGAGGTTCTTTGGGAATTAGTTGATTTGGGTGGGAAGGGGTGTAGGGTTATCCTGGGTGAATGGTTTCAGGTGGGGAGGGGGAAATGTTGGAGGACAATCTTTTCCATACGGAGTTGATTGAGATATTGGTGATTTTTCCTAGTTGTTTTGCCCTATGCCTTGTACAAATAATTATTTGAGGAAACCTTCTTCAAAGTTGTATGAGGTGTTAACTGGATCGTGTTTTGAGTTTCTTGGTTTCTTGGTCAATTTCTGTGTTCTTGGTCGTTTCTGCTTTTTGTTGTGAAATGGATCTGCTTACTTGATTATTTACTTATTCGTTTATTGGCTTAGTTATTTGTTTGTTGGCGTGTTGTTTAGCAGACAAGTAGGGAGTCATCGTTGTTTATTTTGTTATGTATTTTCATCATTTTCGTGGGTGTCGCAAAAATGTGTTGGTGGGGATTGCTAAAATTATTACCTCGTGACTTGAGATGGTGTGTGTGTAGTGTGTGTAGTGGTACTCGACTTGATTGTACTATGGACAAGAAGGAAGTACAGGTTGTGTATATGCAGAAGAACGGAGGTGTTAGAATGGAGTTGGTTATGCCCACAATGCCTGCCCGGCTGAGCAAACCACCAGTGTGCACGGGTAACAAATGTTTTGTTTTCGAAAACACCTACTGACTGTTCTCGTTTTTTACCCATCGTCTATTATTAAATGGTCCTCGTTACTTTGCCACAGTGTTTATTAATCCATTGTTTAGTAAATACTCGACGTCGAACCAGCTTCAAATCGACGTCCACATGATGCAACGACGCCGGTCCGACTTTGATCCGACGTGTGTATGAATAGTTGTTTGAGGACACTCTTTTGGAAGGTGAGGTGAGATGTTGGTGGGTTACCCAACGTTGTTTGTCTGTTTTGAACTGTGCCTTATGTAAATAATTATTTGAGGACACTCATGTTTTCGTTAGGTGTTATGTCCTATGTCTTTAAAGTCATTAATGTGTAGCGGTTCGGAGAGACGAATCATTAGGCTCAAGTTTCAGTGTTTGTTTGAATGATACTGTTTGCTGTGCCCTGCCTGGGGCTAGAAATGTGTGTACACTGTTTGGATTAAGAGTGTGATCCACATCGTTTAAAAATCATTTTTTAAAAAAATAAAATTAAAAATATTAAATATTTTGCCGATCTGGGAATCGAATCATGGTCTCTCGGGTCATTAATGTGTTTGTTAACGTTCGGCCATTCAATCGCTTAGTTTGTTGAACTTTATTGAGATTTTTTAGTGGGCTTGTATTCTGTCCTAACTTTATAATCGCAGTTTTTTGGAGAGGTGTGTAGCGATTTGTGGAGCTTAATCGTTTTAGTTCGAGTTCTATTACTTTACCTGTCTGGATTCGAGTTCTTTTTTGGGAGGGTGGGGGGGGGCTAGCGCTGGGTTTTTGAGAGAATGCTAGCCCTGCCTAGGCTAGCAGTTTTGTGGGGGTGTGCACTGTTTGAATTGAGAGGTTGTTGAGAATTGTTTTTGAAGGAATTTGATAAAAATCGAATTGATAAAGAGAAACAAGAAAAAAATAGGAAAAAATAAAATCTTTGCAGACACTGGGAATCAAATCGGGATCTACCGGACCCTAATCCGTGCTCGTTACCACTCGTCCATTCATTCAACGCGTGATTCTTAAGCTTTGTAGGACCAGGAAGCTGTGGCATCTCCACACACAAACAGACAACGCGATAGCAGACAGATACAGTGGTGCAAAATGAGAAGAATTATTTTTTCGAAAATATTTTTTTACCACTTCTCAAAATATGGTTGCTAGGGAAAAATTATCCCTAGTAACCTGAAATTCTTTTGTTCAAAATGATCCTAGATAATTTGTATGAGAAGTCCCAAAATTTCTGGTCATATCATAGAAAAAAAGCCATTTGTTCAAAAGTTACAAAACAAATATGAGAAGGGGGGCTTAATTAGCCCCACCCCGGGCCTGAATAGGGTTAAAACAGTGTGAATAAAAGTGACTGATAAAGATATTCAAGTGTATTATGTCTCAGGAGGATGCAATATCTCTACAGGCGGACATCGATGTACCCGATCAGTGGTCTGATACTTCTTGGCTTCTGAATTTCATTCCCGATAAATGCCACATCTTAACTCTTGGAAAGTTCAAAAATACTAGGTACACCCATCGCTACAGTGTATATGAAAACGAGCTTGAGCATGTTTTTGACGAAAAAACCCTCGAGGTAAGAATTTATTCTGCTTTAAATTTCGAAGAACATATCTCAGAGTAGATTAAAAAAGCAAATTCAATTATGGGTCTTATATACGCCGTACTTTTTCCTAGCTAAGTTGCAACCTTTTCAAGAAATTTTACGTAACATTCGTTCGTTCTCACTTAGAATACGCGCAAGGCATATAGTCGGCACATGTGCAAAAGCGCGCAGAAAATATGTAGACGGGCTAGAAGATCTGGAATATCCGGATAGTTTGAGACAATTAGAGCTTCCAACATTAAAATATTGCAGAGCTCGAAATTTTCCAAAACTTCCATGTATATGATAAAAGTGCAATATCTAAAAAATTTCAACCATATAAACGGGTTAGCAGGAAGCATGGCTTTCAACTCCATGATCGTATGACGAAGAATGGTGTGAGGGGAATTCAAAGCAATCTAATCTATTACCGGTCAGCACAAATATGATACAATCTTCTGAGCAAGGTTGTCATTGCGAAGGACATGAATGCGTTCAAGAACATGCTTGAAGACGAACACTGGGAATACGAACCATGGAAATTCAACGATGAAGAATAATTCGATCAATTCTTAGAGGCTGAATTAAGCCTGCAAATTATATACCTTAAAGGTACAAAATTGCCCTCAGATTATTTTTCAATTTTTTCCTTTAATAGTCAAGATGAAAGTTCATATTGCTGAGAACATATCATGAAGATTTGACCCCTTAAGAAAGAATATTAATGGAGATACAATTGATTAGAGTCGTAGAAAATTATGTATTTTCTATGCTCACTGTGTGGCAGCCATCTTGTTTAGCCAAACATTTTCTGTTTTCCGAGGAAAGAATTGTTTGTTTTGCCACTTCTTGACATTTGTAGAATCTGAAATTTTCGGAGTATGTTCAGTGTGTGTCACTGATCCATTTGACATAGAAATTAAAAATTTGACAAAAAAAGGTGATTATGTACCTTTAATTATTATTACGTGGCATGTATGAAGCCAACTAAGTCCAGCATACCACCCAATATCGATATGTATGAAGTGAACCAAGTCAACAATGTCACTTAATATCGATATATACCTTATACAGTTTGCATTATGTGCATATGGGAAGTCCACCATGTCAACCGTTTAAATCAATGTAAATGCATCCTCTAATCACCGTTTTTGCAACTCATTCTATACTCAACGACGTTAAGGCGCATTTTTGGTAGCAAAATGTACTACGTTAATAAAAAATGCAGTTAATGTCAAAATTCTTTAGGAAAGCTTCATTTTCGCTTTTTGAGAATAATACTTTCCTAATCTAACTTTTTGAGAGGAATTTAAACATGAAAAAAAATTAGCATAATTAGAAGTTTATTTTGACGTTCCGACGGCTGAAAATGATAAACCTTTTCTAAGTAACTTTTAAAATGCAGCGGTTTAAATGTTCGACAGATGACACCCACTTAGCCCCGATTGGTTTTCTGGATTTTTATTGGTTTTTAGCCTAGACGTCATATTTCGTAAGCAATGACTTCATTTTTGGCGAAAAAAAGATTAATAGTTAAATTTCTCTCACAATAATAGATTAGGAAAGTAAAATCTCAAGAAGTGAAAATAAAGCTATCCTAAAGAATTTTGACAGTACATTTTGCTGCCAAAAATGCGCCTTAACGTCGTTGAGTATCGTCTTTGCGACAGCCGTCGTAATCATATCTCCGTTGCGAGCGCAGTTCACGACATGTGTACATGTGACGTGTTGGTACATTTGGAGCAGTCTTATATGGACGTCTTGCCTGAAAATCTGGGGTGGCCGTTGTGGTTCTTCTGCGGAGTTGCTAAAAAATTATTATAACCGTTTGCATTTTTCTACGTGAAACAATATAGTAAATATTAATGTAGTTCCTGCAATTATTACTGTTTGGGTCAAATTAGTGTTAATTAATAGTTCTATTACTCATTCTTGTGCTAAAGTTTGCAGTAGCCCTACGTGGTTATATAAATAAATATATAATAAACTCTGTACGAAGAAGAGCGTTTGGTTCGTGAGTGGAAGTTTCATCATGGCGGCCGACTCTATTTCGTAATTTCGTTTTAAAGAGATAGCTAAATCTAATGAACAGATGAATCAAATGCTGTGACTTTTCTCCTTCTAGAATATCCTCTCAGATTGGATTTAACCATTCTATGCGACTTCCGTTTCTTTGTGACTCCGTTTGAGGAATCACTCGATCTTCTTTGAAAGCTTTTAAGCATTGGCTTCAGCTTGTTTGTTTTGTAGCTATTTTCTTCGTCTGGTCCTGTCTCGGGGGGACTTCATGGGCAAATCATTTTAAGTTCCTTTACCCTTAATAAGCGCTTTTGGTTGTACTTTATCCTTCAGTGGATCCAAAGTAGGCAGTTGAATGAGAACTGTGGAGCGGATATCAACTCATTACCTACTTTGATCCCCAGAAATAAGTTCTCGGTTTTTCTATGCTGGATTGCTAAAGAGACGGGAATAGGTTCACGGTTCTTTAAATTGTATTTGCTAAATAACCGCGGAAAAAAGGGAGTCTTGTGCTGTGTGTGTTGACAAGGTTTGAGAACCAGCAAAACGACTTTGTGCGTGCCTGCTTTATACTATCTTGTGTATGAAAAATCACATCAATGGTGGAGATAGTAGATAGTACCTGAATAGGGTTAAAGTCACAAAGGATGCATTTAATTCACACTTCAGTGGGCCCACTAATCACACTGATCAAACCCAATTTGCATTTGATTCGGATTTCAGATTCGTGGGCCCACTGATCAAAAACATGCTCACGACCTGGTTTGTTTAGTGGGATCGGAGCGATCCGCTCGTTTGATTCAGTTTTTCCCACTGATCAATCTGAGTTTCTTCATTAACCCAAATGCCAAAAGTAGAACATTCAAATAAATAAAACGAATAAATTAATTTTATTATTATTTTATTTATTATTTTAAAGTAAACAAATAAATTAATTTTTTAAGTTACCATTTTGAATAATTAACGCCTGTCGCCTCAGCAACTGACGGTAACCAAATAATGAAAACGAAAGTAAACAAAGCAAGATCAAAGCGACGTAAACCCGGTATAAAGGCCAATCTCCATGCAGCGACTTTTGAGCACGCGGCCGTCAGCGATTGAGCGCTATTCAATCTCCATGTAGAAAAAGTTTGGGCGCTCATTATTTAAAAAACAATAATTAAATATTAATTTGTTGTTTGATCTTTTAAACTTTGTTTGATGAATAATTTTAGTAATAAAGCATTTTGATTGGTTTAGAAGATAAACGCTGGTAAACCATTTCTACTTTCATCGGCCGTCAGCGAACAAATCATGTTGCGCAAAAAGTGTAAACAACGAAACAGCGCATGCTCACAACTGAACGCTGACGCCCGCGCGCTTAAAAGTCGCTGCATGGAGATTGGCCTTAACAAATTGAATATTGATTAGAAAAAAATAATTTTTACGTTATGTTACAACCAATAGAGCAAGATACTGAAGATATTAGGCTAATCGAGGTTGTACTTCATAGAATTATATACTAAGCGCGATATGAGATTTGTAGAGAGACCTAAAAAGAAGCGGAACAAAGATATTAACAGCGAATTAAAATATTATAAAATATCTTTCACATGCTCACAAAGGATGGAAAACTTTCATTTCGCACAAGGCAATTCATAATTCGATCTCAACGAACAGTAATTATTGGGCAACAAAAATATTTGTTGTCAAAGAATTGGTTTGCAGAAGTCTCTCTGGTCTACTATCGAGCAAACGAAACATGTTTGCAGTTAAGAATTGTACAATCTAATGTTTTTCAACAAATCAGATCAATTAAAAATTTATCAACATCCATTTATAAACATTCATATGCAGCGTTGGCACGTATGCGCATACAAAATTTGATAAGTGGAGGTCGACCAACGTAGCTTTACTTTGCACTATAATATCAATTTCTTTGTTAACAGAATTGATCAAACTAGTCAGCTGTAGTTTGAATACCATATTTCCTCGTTTTAGGCCCTCCCCATTCATCATATAGCGCTCTTCCTAAGAGCAATTATTCCAAATTAAGGCCCAATAAATGCACGTCGACTAACCAAGAAAAGTAGTCAAGAAATAAGTTTTAAGAAATAAATTGTTTGATATTATAATTTGGTCGTTTTACTCATATTCTGTTAGTTTTTTCTTTATTTTTATTGTTAATTGATCTGATTTGTTGAAAAACAAAGTATGTCTTTATTAGTCTTCTTAGCCCTATTTCTACTGGACTTTTCAGGAGAATCTTGAGGGCAAATTGAGATATTACCAGTTTTTTATTTTTATTTTTTGCATTTCGGGTAGAGATATTTTCCAAATTCTTTCTCTCTCTTTCAGGATTTTTTCCCCCGTTTTTTTAGGAATCTAAGAATCTAGAATCTAATATATTTTTTTAACCCACGATCCAGCTTTTATTAACGCTGTATGTGTATGGGGCAGCTATGTATACTCAAAACATGGCCAGATGTTGTAACTGTAATATCAAGCTCTATAACCGCACCCACAAACATCAATTTGACGGTGGGTCGATTTATTTTTCTTTTGTTTTTGTTGCCATGGGCATGTGTCTTCAGAATGTTTTTCTCCATACACATAGTGTATATATATGCATATAATGGTGAAGTTTGTCATTTCTCATCATATAATACTGAGTGATTTACACATAAGTTTTCCCAAATAAAAAAATAAAATATTTGGTTGCTTTTATATCCTTCTTCGTACATATATTTTTTGTCATCTTTCCTTATTTGATTTTAGAAGTTAACTAACATGACAAATATATCTATCTTCAATATATATATCTGAAGCTTTACATACATGCCCTTTGAATTGGGGATATTGTACTTGTATGATTTTATATTTTTTCCATTCTATTAGATTTATTACATTAAAATAACAATGAGGGAAAGTTAAAAAAGATGTCAAGCAAAAAAGGACCAAATAAAATGAGGATTCGGGCATTTCCGGTAAGTTTTGCTATAATTTCCAATCATTGGTGAATATTTTGATATTCTTACAGGTACTTCTGTGAATGGTGTGTAATAGCTCATGCTTTATTTTAGGTGTGCAGTACATCGTACGTGCAAAGGTGTAGCATTCATCGATTTTTCTAATATTTTAAAATATTATTCGTACAGTAGAAGAAAGTGCATTTATTATATATACAGTAAATAGAGTTAAACTTTAAGGAGAAATGTAGAGAAACGTGTTACTATTCACAGGAAATGCTTGATTACTGTGATCTCAATTTTACCACATTCTTTCCAATACGGTACTGTCTGATTAGTGCTGTCGTTATTTTATCTAATCAAACATTTCTTTATTCTCAGTAGTCCAACATCTACATACTGTATGCCCACAAATAATCCTTTTTGTAAAATTATGTTGTAATTAATCCGTTATAAATGATAAACTTCAAGTAAATTTTACATGTTCAAAACAGCAGATAATAATAAACATCGGCACACATTTTAATCGCACATTTGTAAACAGCAGTCAGTGGTCAATGTTCCCTTGAATGTTTATATTGAGTAAAATCTTCTTTGAAAACTTTTATTTACACCTGCAAAAGAGATGTTTTAATGCCCACTAGCTATATTGACAACAATATTTTATAAAAGGTAGTCAACATATTTCTTTTACAGAGAAAGAATTTAAAGCTATAGGCCTCTGAATTGACGTCAGCATTCCTCTTCAAAGATGCTCCTCCACAGGGAAATGCCGACTTGAATTCAGAGGCCTGAAGCTAAGAAATGTTGTCATTGTGATGAATTCTCTTTTAATCTAGATGACCATGGATGAGAAGTATGTGGCAGAGATCTGGAACTTACTTAAGAATGCGATTCAAGAAATTCAAAGAAAAAATAATAGTGGGCTGAGTTTTGAAGAGCTTTATAGGTATCATTTCTAGAAATTTCTATAAGTTTTCTTATTTTTGAATGAGTAGCCAACATTGTTCAATTGGAACACAGACAAAAACTTTAGTGATCTTTCTTTGGCAATGTTTTACAAGTGTTAATACATGTATTCATGCAGACCTCCCCGTCTTCCTAATTTTCCTGATTTTTTAAGATTTTGGAAAAAGTCTTTATTTTGTCTTTCGCTGAAAAAGTTAGTTTTGTTAAAAAATAAAACCTAATTAAAGATATAAACTATATACTACATATAAACATTTGCCCTTATTTCGAACACTGTAAGTGATGACCACCAGTTATTTTTTAAAACCCTTGAAAATGATTCTATACAATTGGAGCACACTTTTCCATTTCTTTATAGAAATGCTTATACAATGGTTCTACATAAGCATGGTGAACGATTATATTCTGGTGTACGAAAAGTGGTAACAGACCATCTAGAGATAAAAGTTAGTACTTAAATAACTTTATAAGGAACCAACTCTAAAATTCGTTTCAAAAAGAAGATATTTATGCAGCTTTAAACAAGCCAAAATATTTACGATGAAAAGTGTTAAGTCAACGAGCTTGTATGAAGAAACCAATCAAATGCAAGATTGTCGATTCAGCACTCCTTCCCAGCAAATAAATTTTGGAGATGGTCCTTAATGATATAATCCAAGCCTCGTAACGGTCAGACATCACCTGTAAAGGAGTGTTTTTGAGTACTACAAAAACACTCCTTCACAGGTGAGGTCCAACCGTTATATTGAGGCTTGCAATCTAAAATCTAGGATACTAAAATATAATTATACAGGATACTTATGCAAATTATCTTGCTAAATTTGTTTTGAACTCCAAATAGCTAAATATGGATGAAAACTGAACGAAATGGTCGAAATAAAAGTAAATAATCACTGTGGAGCAGCGATATTGAGCATAACTTTAATCTACAAAGTGTTTAGCTGACCATTGTTACATACTGTAAAAGCTGAAAACTATACTACTATAACAATACTCGCCACAAGTGATTGCCAGCAATTATATTAATTAAGGCTTTCAATGGTATGGAACTGAAGAATTTTTCAGTTGATTGACTTCTATATAAAAAATGGACAAGCTTGAATGTAACTGCTGGACATCCACCTGTGGAGGAGTGTTTTTTCAGTGTAGTTCTCAGCTTCAAACAAAACAAATGTAAAACTTGCTGATAAAAGCTGAAAACTATGCTGAAAACACTCTCCCATGGCTGTCAATTATTTTAAAGCTTCTCATGTCTGTTTTGTTTATTTTATTAGGTGAGGGAAGAAGTATTAGCTAATATAACAAATAACTTCTTAGATAGTTTAAATGTAGCCTGGAATGATCACCAAATAGCAATGGTTATGATACGAGACATTCTTATGTATATGGTATGGATAATATGTTTTTCATTTAACTATCATAATTTAATGGTCAATTCTCGGATAAATCGTACCAAAGAAACCAATCCATTGCAAACGACCTAGCAATTATTCTATACAGATTCATTTTCGTTGAATTTTGTCGATTCTAGTTTTTTTTAAACATTACCAAAATATTTGAGATGGTCCCTTACTAAAGGTTGATTTCCATTAAGCAGGAAATTCTGTGTGTAAAGCCAAAAGAAGACATTCCATTGGTGTGGGATGTTAATTTCTACCAATGAAATGTCTGCTTTTTGGCTCATATACAGAATTTTCTGCCTCTTAAAAGGTAGATTTCAAGTGGTAATAATCACATATATCATCAATATGTGAATATCTTTACATCGACATGCAGATTTGCAAAAATGTCCATGTGTACACAAATGTATTTCAGATGAGCCATCTCCTAAATTCATTTTTCACAATTAATTATAGTTTTGGGTTAGTAAATTTTTACATACACTTTGATTTGTTTGCTCTCTCGAATAAGCACACCCTTCTAATGAATGAAAATTTAGTGAATCAATCTTACAATTCTAATAATTTATAATTTAAAATTATTTTTCTATGCAAACTCTGAGATATCTTGGAGATTGGCAGGAAGTTTAATATTGTGCTTGGATTGTTCTTTTTATAATTTGTTTATTTTAGGACCGTGCATATGTGGAACAAAATAATGTAGAAACAGTGTATGACCTTGGCCTAATATTGTACAGAGACCGAGTAAGTATATCATAACTGCCAAGTCACTATGAATAGCCAGTGTGAATTATGTTCATGTTAAATACAGAACCTTGTACAGTTTCCACCAAGGTGACTGGGATAGCTTCCGTGACTTTCTTTGTGATGTAAAAGGGTCATTCAAGATGCCAAAATCTGAGTATGAGCACAGGGTTCATGACAAATTAACATCTCAAAAGATTGCCTCTTGTGGTTTCTGGCACATCTACAATAGCTTTGCTAACAAAGTGAAATCTTCAAACCTTTATTCCATGGCCCTGAAGTTCTTCCTTTTTTTTTAGCAATAATTCAACTGTTGATGATTCTATTTGCATATCAGTTGTAAAAATGTTGCCTTAAAAGATTAAGGGGTGGCACTTTTGTGAACCATTTTTCCAGTATTGCTAAGCATTTTCGGTTTTTATTGCTCAGCTTCACAAAAATTCCCATTGTTTCTGACAATTAACAACTTTTGTTGAGCAATTTGAGTTCCATAATTTGAACTCCATGTTATTACTGTATTTTGATTAGATGTACTTTGTGAACTTTCTTTTCATCATTAGGTTGTGCGTCATTCATCAATACAAGATTGTTTACGTGACACTTTGCTTTCCATGATTGATAAAGAACGAAAAGGAGAGGTTGTAAATAGGTAGATTCTTTTACTAAAGATACCTGAAACCTCCAGGTTTAGCATATTTGTAATATCTCAAATCTATTAATTTGCACATGGTAAAAAGTATGGTAAAAAGTATGCATCAAATGGATTATAGTCATAATCAACATAGTTTTAATACTACTCCTTTTCTCTCTTCATTTTTCGTTAATGAAAAAGGTACAAGGAAATATCATTCAAAATACATTGTTAAAACCGAGTTGCTCTAATCATGCAAAGGGTCTCAAATTTTTTCTTCCAAATAAACACTGATTTAAAACCATTTTATGTGATTATTCTGTCATTACAAATTTATGAAAATGTTTACAAATTTCTTCATTTTTTTGATTACTATCACTTTGGCACTCCACTTCTTAATATACCATGTTCCTGAAGTGCTATTATTTTAAGATATGGTACCAGCTTTCGAGGTGATATTTTGGAAGGACTCACCAAAGTTTTTTGATTTTGTCCACTCGATCCCGAGTTTTGTGCAAAAAGGATCCAACTTGAGTTTTCAGTCCAATTGACTGAAAAGTATGGTATCATCTTTAAATTTAGTATCGGCATTATAGGCAATATTACAAAACCGCTGGCCAACTGTTTTCCAATTTCGTTAGCTCGAGACTGAGTATCAAAGTGGAGATGTAGAAAATATTTTAATATTTTAATTCTATGAGGTTTTCACCGTATTCAAGCAAAATACAGTATATAATAAATCAATGATTAGAGACATTTTTCTTTAAAAGTGATTTTTAGAATTTGAAGTCTCCATTTTGATTTTGGGAAGCTTCTTTCTTCAATTTTGAAATAAATATTAACGCTATTCACTTAAGGCTTGTAAAACATAATTAACACTGAGTTGATTTTTATAAAAAAACTATCATGTGCAAGGTTCATAGCAAAAGTAAATTATCTCTGAACATGCACAAGAAATATATTGATTTGCAACTTTCATTTGCTTATTTTTCAAGCCACAGAGTAACTGTTAGACTCACCTGCGGAGTAGTGTCTCCTAAAAAAACATTCCTCCACAAGTGACGTCCAAAAGTTAATTTGAGGCTTTTCAATGCAAATATTTTAAGTTGATGTTTCTCCATCTATTTAAGGCTTTCAATAAAAAATGCATGTCAAATGCTGATGATCCTTGGTATTGATGGGAGGACTGTTTATGAGGAAGATTTTGAGGGACATTTTCTTCGTGTTTCTGCTGAGTTTTATAAGGTATATATATTTTTTCGTCATCAATGTATTTGTCAAAATTTGGCTTATCTATAAATTATAGCAACACAGGCATTTGCATACACACACTATCCTAATTTTTGTGCTGAAAAATATAGTATAGAAATTACCATCATAATTGATCATGATTTACAGGCATAATTGTTTATTATTTTGAATGGCCTTCTTTTATATTTTTTCTAATGTTATAGTTGGAAAGTGAAAAGTTTCTGGCTGAAAATAGTGCATCTGTATATATTTGGAAAGTGGAAGCTAGAATTACTGAAGAACGAGAAAGAGCACGTCATTGTTTAGACACCAGTTCAGAACCGGCGATCGTCAAAGTATGTTTTGAAGAATTAATTTATATACTTCTCAGTGGACACATGATGTTGAATCAAGGTCAAATATGTTGCAGGTTCCTAATCTTCTCACTACATAAACAATGAGGACGGTGATATTGCACATTTATCTAATTACCTGTTGCTATTTGTGATCAAGGCTGCTAAACAGCAAACTGTGTAATTATCTTTACTTATTAAGCAGTGGTCCAAGTAACAGCAAATAATCACTCCTCCACAGTGATTATTTACTCTTATTTTGGTGTTTTGACCACTGTTAACGTTAAAATGCTAAAGTAATTAAACCATTTTGAAGTATTTCTCAATCTTTTAAGATAGAAATCTCACCTAATGAAAAGCTTTAATATTGAAATTCTGTATAATTTAGGTTGTTGAAGATGAATTAATATCAAAGCACATGAAGACGATAGTTGAGGTACAAACCAAGCCTGGATATAACTGCCGGACATCACCTGTGGAGGAGTGTTTTTTAGTATAGTGTTCAGCTTTATGATAAACACTATACTCAAAGATCACTCCTCCACAGGTGATGTCCAGAAGTTTTATTTAGGCTTGCCAACCTGTAAATAACTACCAAATGTCATCCAAGCCTCAAAATAACGATTGGACATCACGTATGGAGTAGTGTCTTTTAAGGACAGTTTTCTAAAGCTGAAAACTGTACTAAAAACTCTTCTCCGCAGTTGATATCTAACCTTTATATTGCGGCTGATCACCTGTGGAGGAGTATGAAAACATTCCTCCACAATTAATATCCAACTGTTATTTACATGTTTCAAGGTATTGTATAGTATGAACTTATTTGTTGTTCTTTGTATAGTCTGGTTGGTCTATTTGTTTGTGTTTCACTAAATTTCATGTCAAGCATAAAAATCTTCTGAGACGTTGATATTAGTGAGAAAAAAATCTGCTTTATTTGAACTATTATATTAACTATTATATTATATTTCTAGATGGAAAACTCAGGAGTTGTACATATGTTGAAAAACAGCAAATATGAGGGTAATGATATAATACACTTTGTATATTTATAAAAGTATAAAATGTGTTGAATTGGTTTCCTGTGTAAGTATGCTCAGTAAGGGACCAGGAGAGAACAACAAGTTCTACCAGGTAGATGGAAACTGTTATGCATGAAATATGCCATGTCATTTTCTTTGAGTTGAAGTTGAACCCACTCGTAATAAACACTTTTTGCAAGTGAACAAATTTAATTAACTTAATTAACTCTACACAGACAATAACTTTTATTTAGATCTGATTTGTTTGTTTCATTTGTTTTAGATCTGGGTTGTATGTTTCGTTTATTTCAACGAGTAAAAGAAGGATTAAAGTCAATGTGTGAAGCAATGAGTGTTTATCTACGTGAACAAGGAAAAGCTATCGTTGCAGAAGATGAAGAGTCAGAAGGGAAAAATGCAATTATTTTTATACAGGTATGTTAATGAGAAATAAAAGATTCATGCTTGACAAAAGTTGTACACCAGAAGTTTGATGAAGTATTTATTTTAAGCAATGATCAAAAATCCCTCCTCCATAGAGATTATTTCCTCTTATTTCGAACACTGATTTCATCTTTGTGTGTTTGTATAATATTTTTTCTATTCTTTTTTAGAAGCTTCTCGATCTGAAGGATAGATTTGATCAGTTCTTAGACAAATCATTTAATCAAAACATTTTATTTAAACAAACGATATCAGGGGTATGTATAATTTTTTTCTCCATTGATTATTTTAAACCAGTGTTTTCAAATAGCCACAAATAAACTCGATGATGGAATGCATTATTTATGTAGTCTTTTGCTAGGTGGCTGGAAACCTCATACTTGACTACGAATACCCAGTAGTCAATGTTGAGTTGGAATCGTTTTTGGGATACTTTACGTATTAGTGCAACATTATCACATATGATCATGTCTTTATCAAACAATATGGTTGTACATTGTATTACCTGCTTGTGGACGCACATAGCGATAACACAAAAAGTGATGCTTAAGATTTGATCAATGTTGTAATTAACGGCATGCTTTGTGTAAAGGTTGATGCATTGTGAATCGTTTCTTCTTTTAGGATTTTGAACATTTCTTAAATCTAAATACAAAATCACCAGAATATTTATCATTATTTATTGATGAAAAACTGAAGAAAGGATCAAAGGGGGTATGTATGACTATAAGTACAGTGTTTGAAATAAGAGCAGATAATCATTGTGAAAAGTGCAACGCTCAAAAATCCCTCCACAGTGATTGGTTACTCTTATTTTGAACACTGAACTATTTGCAGCCTTAAGGTTGATTTCTACAAGGCGAAAAATTTGCAGCGAAAGCCAAAAGAAGACAATCCATTGATTGTGCAGAAAATCGGTTTTAGCCAAAGACATTTAAAATGAGAATAAAATAAAGTAAAATAAGTATTAACTTAAAATTTTAAAATCATTAATTTTCAACCATTTCCATGAAAATTAAAAAAATTAATTTCCGACCTTATCTATGAAAAGTCTTCATCAGACGATAGATGATACTGTATCGTCTGATGAAGACTTTTCATGAAAATGGTTGAAAATTAATGATTTTAAAATTCTAAGTCAATATTTATTTTACTTTATTTTATTCATATTGTTCTATTCTATTGTACGATTACATGCATAATAAGCATTATTTTAAGCCTGGAAATAGGCTGAAATGTAGGAACTGCTTAAGCATAGAGGCTGAACAAAATTTACATGATGCTTATAAATAAAAACCGGTGTTGTTTTATTCATATTGTTGTATCCATGTAGTTATCAGAACAAGAAGTTGAAGCTGTTTTGGATAAGACAATGGTACTCTTTCGATATTTACAAGAAAAGGTATTTATTGCTACAGTGCTCAAAATAAGAACAAATAATCACCGAGGAGCAGTGATTTTTTAGTACTGGCTTTATAGCCCAAAGCTATGTTCAATAATCCCTTCTCCACAGTGATTATTTGCTCTTATTTTAATCACTGTTAGTATCCACAAGTGAGAGTGTTTAGTTAAAGCAGATCTTCACTAGGGGAATTCATTTGCACAAATTTTAGATGAAGCCATTACATTAGTTGAAAGTGACATCATTTAGAATACGCGCGGACGAATTCACCCAGTGGAGATCCAACTTTAATTCAACCCGCGCTAAGCCCGTCTTAATTCAACCAGTGCTCTTCTGAAAATTATAATAGAACAAATTAACAGTCTCTAATATATCTATTATATTAAGGGAATATTAAGGTTGATTTCCGTTAGGCAGAATAGTAGAATAGAATGAGTATTTCTTTGCAATGTTCAATTCCTAGCTTCATAAATCTGTAATGCCAAGAGGAAATTGACAAAATATGACAACTGTAACAAAATTAAAAAGACGAAAATAAATTTGATGAAATATTATTTGGTATTTAGTTGATGTGCCTATAATGTAGCAGATACTTTAAATGGTGTAACAAATTTTCCTCTCATTTAGGATGTCTTTGAAAGATATTACAAACAACATTTAGCAAAACGCTTGCTGTTAAATAAAAGTGTATCTGATGATGCAGAAAAAAATATGATATCAAAATTAAAGGTATGTATGTTTCAAAGTCGATGGTTGATATAGCTGCTGACATCATTGTAGAGGAGAGATGTTTCAGCACATTTTTGGCCTGTTTGGATTAAAATGAAATCTGCCTTCTGTGAAAATTCTCCAGAATGCTTCCCACAGTTTGGATGGAAATATAAATACTACCGGCAGTGTACTCTTAAATCATTGTTATGATTTTTGGATCCTCCACAGTGATTGAAATAAGTAAAAATGATCTATGCATGTCAAACCACATTTCCATAGGTACCTTCTTCCATTCAACAAGCAACAGGAATACATAATTCTGATTTTGTAAATGTAATAAGTTTTGGCAGGATGAGTAAGGACACATTTTATTTTGTTTTTCTTATAGACGGAATGTGGCTGTCAATTCACACTGAAATTGGAAGGCATGTTTAAAGACATGTCGTTGTCAAATACAATGAACGATGATTTTAGAACACATATAAATAACTCTAATGTAAGTGTGCGTTAATATATTGCATGTGACGTGTGATGGGATATTGGGTCTCTAGGATTAAGAATTTGTGTTGAATTTTATTGAAATTGAATAACGAGAGTCTTACTTTCGCTTTGCTGCCCCCTATTTTAGATCCCCAAGTATGTTCAGTTTCTTAATTGTTTCCCCTATTTTGCCGGACAAAGTTTTTTTAACATTTCTACTTTTGTGCATGATTTTTATTATATTGGTTAAAGCAAAGACATTGCTAGGTTAGGGACCATTTCAAAATTTTGCTCTAAAACCATTTTTTTTGTTAGGGGTAAATCAACTAAGATTGACAAAATCCAACCAAAATGGATCTGTGTAGAAGTGTGTTAGGACAATGAACTTGAAGTTTCTTCGGTACGGAGAAACCAATCCATTGCAAGATCATTGACTCAGTACTCTCCTCAATAGATTTTATTTTTGAGAAGGCTCCTTCGAAATAATTCAGTATATATTATTTCTTCATGATAATAATTATTTCTGACATAAAACTAACTAGTCTTTTGAAATTTTTTAACGAATTTTACTCTCAATTTGACATTTCTTAACGATTTCCACTTTCATTTTTTTTTTGTGTTTCTTATAAACATACAAGTTTTTCATAAAAAAAACAACAAAATGTAATGGAAGTTTTCCTATGTATTTAGATTGACTTGCAAGGAGTAGATTTAACGGTGAGGGTATTAACGACTGGTTATTGGCCAACACAAGTTGTTAATGCTACCTGTAATATTCCAGTTGCACCCCGACAAGCATTTGAATGCTTTAAAAGGTAATTTAGAGAATTGACTTCGGGATAGAAGTCGAAATATTAGACTTGGGAAATATAACGTCATCTTGGTTTCCCAAATAAAATTTATAATGCTTCTGATGATCCTTTTCATCATTAAGTTTTATGCCCGATTTAACATTTTTAAATTAATAAAATGCAAGGAAATATTTTCTTTTTAAGCCCAGAGTAATCTAAAGTAATTCTTATTGCAAGGGCGTCAACACGACTAGAGTTCTCTCCAAAGCTAATAGCATTGACAATAGGGGGATTAGATTGTGAGAAAATGATCTCCTTTTGGCCTAAATTAGCCCCCAAAAATATATATTTAGAATAGAATTTGACAAAATGACCTACAAATTTGAAATCAGCACCGAAAACTGGAATCGTTTTGGTCAAATGGATCATTTTAAATTTTTTATCCACATTGGCCCAATTTAGTTCAAAATTTTAGCACCCTCCTCGATCATATAAGTAAAACAAATACTACATTTGTCTACGTTACTACATTTGTCGATGTGATATTACAGATATTACTACATTTGTCAACATTTACTGCAGACGTCGACGGGTGTTACTACATTTATCCACGTTTACTACTGGGCTCAGTTGTTCGAAAGCCAATTAACGCTAATCTAGGATTAACCCTGTATTAAAACTACTTTCTACCAATCAAATGTTGCAAAAAGTCAAGTTAATCGAGGATTGTACTTATCGTATTTTGAACAACTGGGCATAGATGTCGCCTTTGACATTATTTCGATGTTGTTCCGACGTCGTGTCCCGTCATTGTTTCGATGTTGTACCGACGTCGTGTCCCGTCATTGTTTCGATGTTGTTCCGACGTCGTGTGCCGGAAGGGATAATATTGGACAATCTGACCAAGTAATAATCTCTCTACCATAAGGAATATGGTGAATTAAACCCAGGTTGAAACTTAGTGAGAAAAAACTTGTTCAAAGTCAACAGTAAAGATGCTAGAACAACGTTGAAAACTGTCTTTGTTGCGGACTTTGAACTTTTTGTTCACTGGAAAATAACATAACAAAAAATAATTATGCTCTGAAAACTTGTTCAAAGTCAACAGTAAAGATGCTAGATTTTGTTGCGGACTTTGAACTTTTTGTTCACTGGAAAATGACATAACAAAAAATAAATTGTAGTTTCCTCACTCTTCTCTGTAAAATTTACTTTTTAAAACGGAAACGGAAAATTTTTCGCGGAACGGAAACGGAACATGCACACGCGTAGAAAGTAATTATAGACATTCCATTGGTAGGAATTGACATCACCGATGGAATGTCTATAATTTATTTCTGCGCGCGCGCATTTTCTGCTTACGGAAAATTTTAAACGACTTTTAGTCCGTTTTAACTCATCTCATTGCTACGGTTGCTAATTGTTTATTTCTTTTCCTCGAACGATTTCTCTACAAAGTCATTGTTTGTGATTCTAATCGACCTAAGGAAGAATTTAGTCAATCCTTTCTATTGACTATAGACTAGCAGGGCGTCGTTATAAAAATTTCGCTTAAAAATAGTGACCCGCTTATGATTAAATTTATACTTAAAAGA
>JAULBZ010002236.1:0-19281 GCA_032360805.1 Neoturris breviconis
GGAAGAAACTTTCGCGGAAATCGGGGTTAAATTGCCGCGAAAGTTTTTTTCCGCGAAAGTTTCTTCCCTTAAAGTAGTCTATTGAAATTGCAAAACAATTAGTTGAAATTATAGAGGAAAACATATTGTACATCTCCAGTTTTAAACATTTTTCGTGCGAATATTTTTTTTTAAATAGCGGAACGACGAAAGTTACCGACATTAAAGTATTTATTAGCGTCATCCAGATACTAAAGTGCAATTTCAATTTGTTGCGCTAAATATTGAAAGTATTCAAGAGTAAATTAACTTGTGATCGATTCACAACGAAGAAACCAATCAATCGTATTTTTATGAACATAACACCCTTCATCCGATGGGTTAAAAATGAGATTTTGGATGTTTTTTGTTATCTTTTTGTACAAAGTGAAATACAGACAAACGTAAACAATAATTCCCTATTTCTTTCATCAGGGAAGCAACAACCCGAAATATAATCTATGGAGAAGAACACCCTTCCACACAGATACAATATACCATTATTTCAACTCCTGGTAAATGCAAACAGAATGTAAGAACGTTAGAGGACACCACAGTGGCGAATAAGAGCAAGTGATCACTGTAGAGGAGAGATTTCTGACAATAGATCCAGGCTAAAAATCTTGAAGCTATGCTCAAAATCTCTCCTCCACAGTGATTATCAACTCTTATTTTGACCACTAATACCAAAGGGGACCCAGTTAAACAAGTTAAGAACAACCTTGATTAAACGTCATTATAAACAACCGACTGACGTCAGTCGGAAATTTTCAAGACCGTATGAACGCGTTGTATAAAAATAGGGGAATCGGTCGGGTTTAAATGTATGAAAAAAATCCCTAGAAATTAAAAACATAAAAAATTGTACTAATAATCGTAAACTATGACTCAAACATAATTCGAAAAAAAAATAAAGAAATTCTTCTAGTATATTCAAAGAAAACAAATTTAAAATTTACACAGCAGAGGTCGAAATAAGCGTAACCAGTGGGCAAAAACCGGCTAAAAGTTCGCAGTAAAGACGCTAGAACAACGTCGTTCTAGCGTCTATACTGAAGATATTGAACAAGCTTTTTCCCACTGCGTAGAGTATCTGCAAAGGAGTAAAATTCATTACGAAGAATCAAATTCAATCAGTGATTTATATCCTCCATCGCAGATGTTTTATAAACATATTTCCACCTCAACACATTATTACAGGAAGGAACCGCAAGGAACATGAACAGATAGGGAAACAACCAATTCGTTTCACACACATGTTAAGAAAATTTTATAAAAAGTAAGAGAGATTACTTGCAATATACAATTTCTTTGTAGTGGATGAGATTACAACTCACAAACTTGAAAATAACCGTCGGAAATCACCTGTGGAGGAGTGTTATTAAGTATACTAAAAACACTTCTCCACGGGTGATACCAGTTATTTTCGGGCTTGACACAACGACTCCTGCCAACAGAATTTAGGATTCAAATTTGTACATAGCTAATCTATTAAGTCGAACTAAATATATATATGATAATACAAAGAAATTTCATTCTAATTGTAATTAATTAATTAATAATAGGCTCATTAGCAGTTCATTACCATCTTCCAGGAAACATAGCATTTCCACGTAATAATATATCCTCAGGTAGTGAACAGTGATCGAAATAGAGTAAATAATCACTGTAGAGAAAGCATTTTTGAGCATAACTACTTTACAGCCCGAAGCTATGTTCAAAAACACTCCCCCACTGTGAGTATTTGCTCTTATTTCTATCACTGGTGAAAGTTCATAAATCACGAAAAATCAACCAGAAAATAAATTTCAATACACAATTCGATAACAATCTTTTTATACTCTCCATAATTCTTTCATACTTCTCTCGATTCTCCTACATGGTAGCTATGGTAATAAGCAGCTATACCCCAAAAACATCTTATTTGTCAAGATGCTTATGATTATAAAAAAATTTAAATTATCATCTAATATACATAGGAAAACCAAGAACATCACATTTGACCATAAAATTGTTGTTGTTGTTGTTGCGGAGGATAACCTTGAGGAGGCATTCCCTGCGGGGGCATTCCTTGCATACCTGGTTGCATACCGTACATATTTTGCTGAGGTGGATAAGCTCCAGGGCCAGCAGTGATCATTAATGTTTCGACACCTGAAAGAAAAGAAAATTTCATGAAAAACATTTGGGACTGAACTTCACACAACATATTCAAAATGTGAAATGTGATTTACATCAAAAGCACTTTGCGTAAAATTGAAGTCAACGAAAGAACTCTCACTCTCTATTAAGGTTGGTGTCCACTAGCCAAAAATCTTCTGCGAAAACTAAAAGAAGACATTCCATTGGTAAAATTGACGTCAATTTCTACCAATGGAATGTCTTCTTTTGGCTTTTGCAGCGAATTTTCCGCTTAGTGGAAAGCAGCTATTACGTACCCATAATTGGTGGTTCTGTAGTTCCCTCTTTTTCTTCATCACGCTTTGCAATTGATTCACTTAATTTATCCACCTTTGTAAAAACGAAAATTTCATTAGGAATACTATTAAAGACCATACACAACTGAAATGATCTTATGATCAGTGTAGATGTGAACATTAAGGCGGATCTCCGCTAGGCAAACTCTAAATAGCAGGTGACATCACTTCCAACCAATGCAATGCCTTCATTTAGAATTCGTGCGAACGAATTAGCCTAGTCGAGATCTGACAAAAAACATTTCATAGCAAAGAGAAGTTCAAAATAGGAGTAAATAATCACTGTGGATGAGTAATTTAGCCTGAAGCTATGCTCAGAAATCCCTTCTCCACAGTGATTATTCACTCTTAACCAAATACTGCAAAGGTGAAAGTAATACCTTCGTTAAGTATTCTTTCATGACTTGGATCATATAAGGCATAGCAAAATCAATCAAATTATGTCTCCACGCTAATTCCAAAACATAGTCAGGCTTGAGTAAATCATAACACATGAACAAAGTGGCTGCAAAACATTCGGTTTTTCCGAGCTCTAAGAACCATTGTAGAAGGTCTTCTGCTACATCAGTGTCACGTGACTCACAAGCAAATTGCATTGCATCCTAAAAATAAAAAAAACATGTAGTAAGCGACAGCACTCTCGTAGATTTTGAATATTTAGTGGGATTATGTCCAGGAACACTTTCCAACATTTAGTAAAACAATCTAAGATACATATATGATATCATCTATGGATCATTACTTCTCAGGAATAATCTGAAACCACACATTTTCAAGTGGGAAATCCTTTGTAAATCATCAATTTATTGTTTGAGAAAACTTGTTTGGGTAATGCTTGCAACGTAAAACTTGGTGAAATTAAATATAGTTATATATACAGGTTTGGTCACATGACGAATTCTTCTCTGCGATACCAACATCGTCTGAAGCTATGCTCATAAATCACTCCTCCACAGTGATTATTTGCTCTTATTCTGACTACTAACCAATATGTTCAGCGATCAAAATAAGAACAAGTAATCACTGTGGGAAAGTAAATTATTAGCTTAACTTCAATCTTTGCTCTCGTTTCTAGCACAGCATACATACCTCATTGTTTGAAATAAGAGCAAACAATCACTGTGGAAGAGAGATTTTTGAAAGCCTGAAGCAATGCTCAAAAATCCCTCCTCCATAGTGATTACTTGCTTTTATTTTAAACACTGTACCTTGAACAAATTATCTTTCTTGCACAATTCAACAGATTGTTTCCATCGATTGTTTCCTTTGTATAAGTACCCACTAATTCTTCTAAATTCAATCAACTCGTGTTTCTCAAGGAGTTGGGCTAATGCAATATTATCAAAATTATCAAAAGCATCTATGGAGGCACGTAAACCATTGTAATCTTCTTCGTCGATTAGTAAATTATTGAGGGCCTCATTTATTGATTTATTATTGTGATTTTGTACTGTACGTAAGTATGGTTTGACGAGTGATAAATGACCAGCTTTTTGGAAGAATGTTACAGCACGTGTATGATCCATTCTTGGTGTTAGCACAACCAATAAATCATTTATAAGGAGTGGCTTATTGTCTAAGTAGAATTGTAAAGATTTGTAATAAAGTTCAATATTAGCTACTTTTGTGATTACTTCTTTGAATAGACCTTCTTTCCATGCAACTGTTGGATATTTCATCATAGTAACAACGGCGTTATCAAATTCTTCATACTTGTCATACAAAAATACTAATTCAGACCATAAATGTGCTTGTTCGCATGCCCTCAGTACCTGTAGTAATAATGACAAGTATAAATATTGTGAATAAAGAGTATACGAAGTGCTTCAAATAAGAATGAATAATCACTGTGGAGGAGGGATCACTGGAGACGACCATCTTGCAATTGATTGGTTTCTTCAAACCGAATATTTGATTGGTTCCTTCATATCAAAGAAACCAATCAATTACAAGGTTGTTGACATAAAACTCTTGTTGTGCAGTTTGATTTTTCAGTTGTTTTTTAAAATGTTATCAAAAGCCTCATATGTAGCTCAGCTATAAAACCTGATCACAGTGATTATTTACTGTTATTTCGACCAATTCAAATCATACGCACTCTACTTAGGGAGCGTCTCAAAAATAAAATCTATTGAGGAGAGTACCGAAGAAATCGCCCATTACAAGCTCATTGACATAACACACTTCTGCACAGATCTATTTTTGTTGAATTCTGTCAATCTTAGTTGATTTACCCACCTTAGGAATATTAACTCTTGACCAAAATAGTTCCAAATGTTCTCTCATCTTGCTTGGTTTATATTTTGAGTATAAAATAGATAATTCAGTAAACATTCCCATATGGGCACGTTCTAATCCAAGGGCAGCTTCCATTAATGTAATTAATTCTTGAAAATATCCACGACTTTCATAATATCTGATCAAATCTTCTAACTCATCAGCATGTACAACAATATTTAAACCACACATCTGTGCAAGGCGAAATTCCTCACCATCGACACATGAGAAACAAACCTGAAAAATCAATCACTGAGTAACCGCAATGGAAACAAGGGGACAATATCATTGTGGAGAAGTGCTTTCTAAGCATTAAGTAGGCTGAAAAATAGTTGAGAAAAAGTGAAATTCGTGCAAAAATTCGAAACAGACATAAAGTGTTAAATTTTGATTAGGAAAATGAATGGCATGAAAATTCAAATTCGTTCCAAGAGCCTGGGTACTGAATTTGTTGAGTGCGCAAAAATATCTAAGATCTTGAGTTCTAAATGTCTACCCGATAAACGAATGAAATGAAGGAGGTGTTCTAAACTGGTCTTGGTCATAAAACTTAACCTTGTTATCATACCTCTTTCCATGTTCTTGTACTATTAGCTTTCCTTGCACTATCAACAGCATTTTGATATTCTCCCAAAAGAACCAAAGTCGATGCAAGACGAGCAAAGTTTGAGATATTGTTGAAAAGTATTTTAGCAGCATCGTACATTTTATTTTCGTAACATCGTTCACCAACTTGTACAATGTTTGCATGATTTGGACTTGATATAAATTCTTCTAATTCAGCAAGACGACCAGTATGCGCAAAAGCAAAGATCAATTCGGTATCAATAAATGTTTCTTTGGCCTTTTTACGTGCCATTTGTAAAAACTTCACTAAATCTTCAAAATTTCCTGAAATTGAGAGTAATAATTTAATGAAGAATATTGAAGAATTGCAATTTTTATTCAAACTTACAATTACAGTATGCCATGTAGGGAACAAAATATTTAAGGAGTTGAATTAGGCAAATTAATATACCTGAGTTCTTTGATGCTTCCACAACTTCTAGATATGCAGTTGGGTCATCAGCTTTAATGTATGAATCTATAGCTTCTTTTATCATTCCTTGGTCTAATTGAGCTTTTCCAAGAATACTCCACACACCAGGATCATTGCAGCGTTCAGAAAATTCGTAAGCACGATCAAGATTTTGGATATTTTCAATCAACACTTGTATAGCTGACGTGTTTACATCAAATTTCTTGAAAATAGCAAATGCTTCTTCATACAGTTCACTTCCAATAGCAATGCTGGCAATGTCGGGAGCATCATAGTTGTCTAAGCGAGTAATGTATTCCATAACACGAGTGCGGTCAGCTTTGATTGCAGTTAAAATTAATAAGTTCTGAAGATTCCTGTAACAGAAACATAGAGATAATACAATGTGTTACATGTAAGAGACAATTGTCAATTAACGATTTTAAAGTGTATCACAACAATTTGCTCGAATAGCAAGCCTTCCTTTGCAGTGCAGGTGAAAGTTTTTTTGGGGGTATATTGATTGCAATATAACTTACAATTTGCGATACGGTCTTTACCTACTTGCGACTTAGTTTTTACAAAAATATGATGCATAATTCATTCATAAATCACTATATAATTAGATGGTGTGACCATTAAAGTTTGAGCAATTTGTTTACATTCTACATTTAAAACCGGATAAATTCTTTGTAAGTTACTAATTGCATCAGACACGTCTGGATGAAGGTGATAAATAATATCAGTGAGCCACCAAGTTGTTGTTTGATGAGCAGACAAGGAATACCATTTTAACATCATATTGACAGCAAATTTTGACTTGATCAGTGAAAAAAATGACCTCGCAAAAAAAAGCTCTCATGAAAATTAATCCAGCGGAGGTATAATGGATAACCATGTAGGTTTTTTTAGAGTTTCCGCCAGTCTGAAAGCACCCAAAAAACTTAGATTGAGTTAAAGCAAAACCAACTATATTTAAAAAGTAAGATGGTGACATGGATACTGAATATTACCTGTGATCACTGAAAACTGAATTTTCTAATACAATCTTTTCCAACAATTCAATGAGTTCATTTGGTAAATCAGCAGTCATGAATGCTTTAACAGTTACTGACACATCTTCTGGATCCTGAGTTTCTGATAGAGCCGTTTGTACCACTTGATCAATGAGTTGTCTTCTATATTTATTATCTTCTTCCAAAACACCTTCCCATAATTCTGTGCTTCTTCTTCTTACTAAGTATCTAGCCAAACTCTTGAACAGGGAATTTTCATTACAAACCTAGAAGAGATATGTAAGTTTCGATATCGATCTGTCATACTTATTGAATAAGATATAATACAGTATTTTAGCGAAATAAAAAATAAATAAAAAGTTTTGCAATGGTTCTGACTTCTTGAGAAGGAATTAGAACACAATGAGAGAGCAAATCAGAAAATAAGCGTAAATTCAAAGAATTAGGATAGTGCAAGATAAAAGTAATTGCTTTCAGAAGCTAAAGATCTGCGATGAATAAGCCACTGAGCATCAAACAAAATTGCTGTTATTCTTGTGTATTGATTCATATAAATATAGATGAAATGTAACTGAACTTGCAACCAATTCTCTACAATTAGCAAAATTGTTGACTTTTTCTTCTTTCAACTTACCGGTCTCAAGAGAAGGTACATTAACTTACATTAATTAATTCTAGATCACATTGACCACGTTCATAAGCCACACAAGCTAAATGAGGATCTCGTTTTTCACAATATTTACCAACTACAAGACTGTCATAAAACTGGTTCTCTCTAAAAACAAAAATTATCAACATTTGTATTTTTGTGCACCAATATTATAAGGACAGCATTGTTCAAAATAAGAGGAAACAATCACTGTGGAGGAGGGATTTTTGAGCATTACTTGAGACTTGGAATTTGTGGTTTAAAAAAATCTGTCAATAAATTATCAGAATGATTGCACATATTGTACTGAAAAGTATTGATATTGATTACAGATTTATAATTGGACCAAAATATACTAACGTGGTGATTGAGCTGATTTCTCATATTTCTCTGTGAATGGCTTATCTGTATCCGTAAGGCTTATCTATATCCGTTAGGCTTTTTGGGTCCTACTACAACAATTAGGGGTTAGAACATCTGTTGGTAATTACTGTGGAGGAAATAATTTTTATAATATTTTCAGCCAAACCTCTGAACAAAAAAAGAATAGTCGTATGACAATGAATCTATCTGTGGGGAGCAGTGTTCAAAAAAGAGCAAATAATCACTGTGAAGGAGAGATTTTTAGCATAGTTTCAGGCTACAAAGACTGAAGCTATGATCAACAATCACTCCACCAGTGATCTCCTCTTATAATAACCACTAGAGAGCTTATGTGCAGAGAATTGCAGTACCAGGTCTCTGAATTCACAGCGGCACTCCCCTGTGGAGGAGCATCTCAGGCTGCAAATTAGTCTCCAAAGATGCTCATCCACAGGGAAATGCCAACGTGAATTCAGAAAGTTGCAGTAGTATTTTTTCTTTATTCACTTACCTCAAAAATCTTTCAGGATTATTATTTGCATCAATATAAATTTTAGCAAGTGCATTATGAGTAGCAGGTTCTTCCGATCCTTCATGTATTCTTGATTCAAGCCATGATAATAATAGTTTCAATCGATTTCTCTTTTCTGCTTCTGCAACTAATTCATCAGTTGAAAATTGTCCTTTGACAGATAATATCAAACTTTTGATGACATCTTCTGAACAATCAACATCTAATAAACCACCAGCAACAATTGGCAATCTCGATGGATTTACCTGAAACACAATCATAATTTTTCAGAACTATTTTTTCTTTAAAAACCTTAAAACTGCAATATTCTGGGGTAAATATTTTTACATAAAATAAAAAACAAGATTTTGAGTAGGTGACTTGGTAAAGGTAAAATCCTTTTATTTTTACAAATTGATCTTTATAAAATTGGGTACATTTTGAAACATATGGATATGAACAATAAGAATACAGAAGCCTCAAAATAATGATCAGATTTGTTTTTGAGAACAATTTTCAGCTTTGCAACTGAAAATTGTACTAATAAAAACAACACAGGTTATGTCCGATTGTTATTTTGAGGCTTGACAGAATGTGGAGAAGGGTGCAAATATTGCAAAAACAAATCAACTGATGGTCATTGACTCTTCTTCACAGACCATATAGAATAACATACCTTTTGAACATAAATTTCAATATACTTTTGCAAATTGTTTTTGTAAAGGTAGAGGACTAGATCATGAACAAAATCATATCGATCGCACACAATTATTAATGGTAACTGATCAGTTAGTTTTGCTTCCTAAAACAAAAGAATTTTGATATTAATGCTTGAAATAATTTCCTGTAATCGCTGTGGAGGAGAAATTTAGAGATTTTAAATCTCTCCTCCACAGTGATGACTGGCAGTTATTTTAAACCCTGTAACAATGGACAGGTAATTCTTGAGCATTCTTTATCTTAATCTATGCTCAAAAATTACTCTTTCACAGTTATTAATCTCTCATTATTTCAAGCACCGTACAAGGTCACGTTCTAAACAAGAAACATAATAAAACATGGCAAGACACTATCAAGGTGAAAAAAAAGTTTTACCTGTAGCATTGATTAATGTCGACAAAAAGAACGATGAAAAAGAAAATGTCTGATTCTTAATTGAAATGCGGCATTTCATTTTTACTTTAAATACGGTAGTAAACAGCCTTTTTCTCCAAGTTTGTTATTGTCATGTTTCAAACAGATAAAAAAAATCAAACTAACCTTCAAGAAATTCTTCACTCTTTCAGCATCATAGCAATTACTTTCTCTACATATTCTTTCAACCTCTTTCATTTGACCAGTTTTACATGCAGCCTAAGATGAATAATATATCAATCATAATTGTTGTCATTGGTAACTATCGTTTTCATTCCAAGCATTAGAATTGATAAAAAATGTTTTGGGTCTGAAATCATCACAGATGAGCTCCTTGGAGCAAGTACAGATTATGCTTCGGTGGTTGAAATTAGAGTTAATAATCACTGTGAAGGAGGGTTTCTGAGCAAAATTTCTGAAAATCTGCACCCTAAAGCTATGCTCAAAACTCCTCCAAAGTGCTTATTTGCTTTTATTTGAATCATTGTACTTACTTGAATATATTTGAAATGCACATCTGCTTCTTGTGAAAAGTTAACAATAGATCCCAAGAAATAAAACAATCCTTCAAAACTTTTAAAAGATTCAAATATTTCAATCAATGCAGTCGTCGTTAGTTGCTCATGATATTTCGACGATATCTGTACACATATTTGTAAATTTTGTCTAATATTGTGTGTAAGCATAGCTTTTATACATTCAATTGAATCTTCTACAGACAATGTACCAAAGTAATTTACCAGCCACTAAAACAAAAACATTTAACATCTTATATATACATCTATAAAAATACCATAAGGATCAAATTAGAGCATGTTGCAAAAGGACATCACTGGAACATTATCATGTAAGATAAATTTAGAATTGATTACTTCTTCCAATGCACCTCTACTAGGATGGTGAAAAGTGGTTATTGAAAATTCAAACGTAAGAAAACAACGGTAAAGTACAAGAAACGACAGTCTTCAATTAGAATAATAATCTCTTATATTAATAACCAAACCGTGGATTTCTGGACGGATGATTTTACAAGCAGCAGGCATTTCAAAAGTGCTGGACGGTTAAAAATTGCTAGACAACCAGGAAATCACCTGTAGATTCTGACTGTTGCAAAATTGGTACATTTTCAGGCCATATTTGGGCCCAATTTTCCTTTTTGTGACATCATGGAATTCGTGGGAAACTTTCTACGCATTTTCAGCAAATAGTGGCCATATGAAAATGATGAGTTTAATCTGTGTTATCTCTTTCATATATTCAAAATGGCAATGGCATGGCAATTTTCCTGCTATTTCTCAACATAAAAATGTGCTTATCTCAAGGAAATACTGGGAGTTGAAACAGCTTACTTCTTTCTATTTATCTACTACTGCTACTACTAAAAAAAGCTATAGCTAGTCTATATTAGCATTACCTCCGGGTTGAGCAAGTGTGTATGAACAATAGCTCTTTTGATATCATAAATATCAGTATAATGTTCTAATGCACGTTGCAATAAACCAGCTTGCTCACAAAGTTGAGCAATGTGTGCCCGATCGTAATGCGTCACCATTTGGTTGCCAAGAATTGCATCGGCAACCTAAAAATATACAAGTGGGGAAAGTAGTTATTGATAGACTTCCAAAACACCCCTTGAAATTTAAAAATGATCTTGAATTATTGCTGCAATATCTAAATGACATTATCTCGACAACAAAAAATGCCCTCAATCTCAATACTTCAACAACAATTGCTTCTATTGTGGCAGAATCTTAATTTTGTGTGTTTCATGTTCTCTCTTCTTCAGACATTCCTTTGTTTGCGTGATGTTATATTTGCTAAACAATTAATTTTAAAGTTTAATAAAGAAGTCTCCGTATAACATTTTTATCGTAAATTTTGTCGACTAAATTTACCGGAGTTTGTATATTATAATATGAAGTTTGTGTATGAAATAATCTAAATTGGTAGGTAAACCAAAACAATTTTAATATTTATCGAAGCAGGAAATTTTCCAGATACATACTTGTGGTGCAGATAATAAATTCATTTCTAGTAAACGTGTTTGTAAAGGACCTTCACTTGGTCGATTGTTTTTCAAAGCATCTAGTAAGAATGATGTACACTGAGGAACCAGGTTGAATTCCATGAATACATCTACAAGCTGAAAACAAAAATAAAAAACAATTTTTAGAGGTGAATATTGTGCAATGAAAATCAATACCACTCCTCCTCTTATAATAAGATAAAATAATTACTGCAGAGAAGTAATGTTTGAGAATAGCTTTCCAAATACCCCTACTCCACAGTGACTATTAACTCTTATTTCGACCACTATGTGAGACACCTTTTAAAAACAAAAAACAGAAGTACCAACAAGTTAAATTTACATAACAGAAGTACATTGCGTCCTACTCTGCTGTCTTGAAGCAATGCTCAAAAATCACTCCTTCAGAGTGATCATAATTATATGCTATAAAAAGTACTGTCTGCAGAGAAGAAAACAGACTTCTGAATTCCATCGACATCCCACTGTGGAGGAGCATCTTTGGATACTAAGATGCTCCTTCACCGAGGAATGCTGTCGTGAGACCTGAGGGAATTGATGATTTCTTGATGATGAAAATCCCATCACTTGATACAACAATCTTCTTTGAGGTTACACCAGTGGTCGAAACAAGAGCAAATAATCACTGTGGGAGAGTGACTTTTCAGCATAACTTCAGACTACACAGCCTATGCTCAAAAAATCCCTTCTCCACAGTAATTTTATGCTCTATTTTTGACCACTGGTTATTTATTCTGACCTCTCTGTTAAATGTTTGATATTTCCAACACCGAAGAGTTATATCAAAACATCTTAGGGTTTACTAACATCAGTTATTCTATGTAGGCATGACTGCACGAGATAGATTACAGATTGTGTATCTCAATGACTGGATGTGCCCTTAACCAGAAAGTATAGAATCAAACCCTGTGTATCAAGGAAGTAACTGGAGTGCCATTAGAACTAAAACCAGAATCCGACCTTATAAAAAAAAAAACACATATACATTAAAGTGGGAAACTTTGCCAAATATCCGAGAATAAGCCTATTTATCAATGGTTGGAGTATATAATACTTCCGATCCTGAAAGTATGAAGAACTTTACAAATTTAATAATATCATTTGCTGTAGGCTTCAACAGAACAAAGGTATATACAACATATATAGCCATATTTTTATGTTTATTTCTGTCCATTCAGAACATTCTCAACACGTGAACATGAACATAAACAAACCTGATTTAATTCCGCTAATGGTTCATCCTCTTGGATAAGCATACCAGCAAATTGGGCACCAGCGTCAGGGTTTACACGCATTACATTTCGTAAAAGAGCAACATAATCTGGTTCAAAACCAACTTTTTTTGCATATAGCACAATCTTTTGGAATTGACCAGTCTCAGCAAAACACAAGATGACCTAGATATAACGATATAGTTGATCATTATTGGCACCATAATTGCTCGTCATTCTGCTATTTAGACATTTCACTAAAAATGCTCTAACGTTCCCTATTAAAAAATATAATTTTGAGCCAATTCTGCTACTAATAGACTTACCATGTTTACTAAGTCAATAAGACCACACTCAAAACTAAAATTGCAACTACGGTTGCAGAGAAAAAAATGAAGAAAAAGCATGAAGTTTTCAGAATTTTGGTATGGCAATCTTTTCGCTTTTACTGGGAGATATTTTGCCGAATTTCATTCAGATTTGACTTAAATATTTTACTTATTTTACTTATCTATCCAGGTTTGTTTTTAGCATAGTCTGATCTTTGTTGTAAAACATACGATTTTCTGTACCTTTTCTTAAGTTGGTTGTTATTTAAAACATGGTGAAGTAAAAACATATTTCCGTCCTTTATGTTTGTTTTGGTTTATATGCACCAGTATTTAAAGAAACAGTTTTCGCATAATTTAGGAACAACATTTGTCCTGTTTCTTTTGTTAGAATAATTTTGTGGTGACGTCAAAAATACGTTATTACCACTGGAAATGGAAACAAGGTCAGAGCTTAGTATACTAGGCTAACTTTTAATGGTAATTTTTGAAAAATAAAATGATGTCTATTTTGAATGCTCTATAAATCATTCATGATGTCTGTTTGGGATAAAATTTATACAAAAAACATTACTGACTTTACTAAATATCGCTTATATGTAATCAGTTGTACAAGATTAGTGATAATTGTGGAGATATAAAAAGGTAAAATAGGTCCTGTCAAAAAAAGTAAAAATGTTCAAACATATAACAGGTGTTAGATTATAAATTATAAATGATTAATTCATTGTTTTTCTATTAAAATTTCTATTGAATTTTAAGTTACTTAATCATTATTATGATTCCGTCCACTTAAAAGCCTTTGTTTTTATCACGTGACAATAATATTTTTATTAGCCAGCCAATGGTTCTTTAAATAAGCATATGGTATGAAACTAGAAATAATATGTATTAATAATTTTTTTCATATAATTTCAGGAATTTACCAGCATGTTACCTATAACTGTATTGAGAAAACTGTATGTGAAAAACAAATACTTACCTTGTTTGGTACATTTGCTCTTAAATAAACAGACAAAGCAAGAGTGTTGTCGAATTGTTTAGCTAAATCACCTAATTCTTCACTGCAATCAAGCTAGAAATAAATATTCAATTAAAAAGTTCAATGTTTGGCTATAAGGAGTAGTCAAAATAAAAGTAAATAATCACTGTGGAGGAGGGAATTTTGAACATAGGCTCAGTCTTTGCAACCTGAAGCTGTGCTCAAACATTACTCCTCCACAGTGATTATTTGTTATTATTTCGACTAGTGCATAGTAATTCTATTCTGAGAAATGTTTTAGCGGGAGAGGAAACATAAATATTACAATCTGTGAAAAGCAGCAAAAGAAACAAATAATTTGCTTTTTTAAGCATACCTGTTTTGAGCATAAAAGCCTTCATTTGGGCACATTAAAATAGTAAAAGATACATTTGTCCCTATTTGATGGTTTATTTGAATCGTACATGTAAAGGCTAGCCTTTTTCTGATACCAGAATTGAGAGATGACGTAATTCAGTATCGTAAAAAGGAGAATGAAAAATTTTGCTCAATAATTTGGACTCCCATACCTGTACACAGGTATCAAAATTGCTCTGAATATGTCCCTGAGTGTGCTGTGGTCAAAGTAAGAGTAGATAATCACTGTGGAGGAGGGATTTTTAAACATAGCTTCAAGCTTTGTAGCTGAAGCTATGCTCAAGAATTCCTCCTCTACAGTGATTATTTGTTTTTACTTCGACCACTGGATACTAATTACAATCTCCATAAATTAATCCAAATATACCTTATCTTCTTTCAGCCATTTTTCCATTAACTGTTTTCTGCTTTGCATCAACACAGGTCTACACAATTCAACAGATTCATATTTGTTCAATTGACCTTGATCCAATAAAATCCCAAAATATTGTAGCAAAGGTGATGTTTGTCCTGGTTGTGACGGAAGTTGTTGAAATCTTTGAATAGTTTGAGGAGTACGCAGAATTCCCTACAATAAAATTTAACACATAAGAACTAACTTCATTATTGTACCTAAATACAAAAATCCATATCCGTATATTCAATGGTGGAAGCATTTTGCTGTTCTTATTTTAGTGTTTTCCTTTGGAAAGGATTAAAATCGTAAATAAAAAAAATATATCAAAACAGTTACTTAAAATGGTTTACCTTTGGAGCCTTTGCAGCAATCTTTGCAGCTTCTGGATATTGACCAGTACTAAACTTTTCATTAAATGTTTGTACAAATAAATCATCCGCACCAGGAAGATTACACCTTTCAGCTAGACGTCGAGCTAATTCGCCATTTTGTTTTACTTGAATTAAGAATGGAACCAATTTATCTTCATCTACACTGACAGACAGTACCTGTAATAACATGCATAAAAACGTTAGTAGTCTTCATCTACACTGACAGTACATGTAATAACATGCATAAAAATGTTAATATTCAAAGGTGGAACTTTTTTTACTTACATCTAAGGAACCATCTCCAAAATTCGTTTCAAAAGCAGATATTTTAGCAGCTTTAAAGAAGCCAAAATCAATAAATTTAAGAAAAAATTATCTATACAATGAAGAGTATCAAGTCAACGAGCTTGCAATTGATTGGTTTTTTCTTCTTTAAAGGCAAGATCAGCACTCTTCCCTACAAACGAATTTTCGTAAATTACTTTTTCTCAAATTTATTGATTTTGACTTCTTTAAAGCTGCTAAAATATCTGCTTTTTGAATTTGGAGATAGCTCAAATGTGCTTAATTTGGATGAATTAAAAGCTTTGAGAAGAACATAGGTTAAAATAACGTGTGACTGTTGTTGAAAGTTTAGGGTTTAAATTTCAAAGGTAAAATGAATAAATTCAAAGTTCATTCAGTCTGACTTGAAATGATAAATGTACTAGTTATAATATCATGTAATACAAGAAAATGTAATACAAGAAAATAATCACTGCAGACACATGATTTTTGAGCATAGCTTCAGGCTTTTTCCACCTTAATATGTTATGCTCAAAAAGCAGGCCTTCGCAGTTATTATTTGCACGTATTTCGACACTGTACCATGTGTCACATAATAAATATATTTTCCATTCAAACATAATATACAATTCAGATAATTCAAAAAGTTTAAAATAAAATATTACATACTGTAATCTGATTAAGTCAGACCTTTGAGAATGCATTCTTTAAATTTTATTCAAATATAATTTATCTGGACAAAACAAAAGCAGTTATTCTACATTAATATTTTTGAGGGGTTGTTTAGCTTGAATAAATTTATTAAAATAAAACGTTTTTCGGTGGTAGAACAACAAATAATCACTGTCGAGGAGCAATTTTTGAGCATAGCTTCAGGCTATAAAGTCTGAATTATGCTAAAAAAAATCCATCCTCCACAGTGATTACTTACTCTTATTTCGACCACTGATTTATACAAAAAATCCCTCCTCCACAGTGATTATTTGTGGTTATACCACAGTCATATTTTTTGAAAAAATTGAGTATCTGATTTATAATTTATAAGTTTACATTATACAAATCTCTGATTTAGTGGAAATAATAGTATGAAACCAATAAGTATAATACAATCTCATTTATGATTTATGTTGGGATTATCAATTATATATAAAACTTATTGTACACAGTAGATCAAATTAATAGAGCATGCTGCACTAAGCTTATTAAAAAAGAAAGAACATTCAGAGATCAACAGGTGTACACATATTTCTCTTTTAGTGGAAAGTTACATAAACCTAAGATCAGTGCCTCTAGAAATAGTCCTTCACCAAACTATAAAAACACATCTTGCCAAACATCAGTTTTTGACAAACATACATTGAAGATATTATAAGTACAAAATTGCAGATTTTGCAAAATTTGCAGAATAACCTTCACAATCCCCATACTTGATGCTTACAGAATACCTGTAAATTTCTACGATTTAAGAGGTCACAAACTTTATTAAGGTGGTAGTAGTGTCGACATTTTTATTAGCATATGTGTAAACCTACAATAAATATTGACACCACCACAGCCCGTCTTATTATGTGAATTCTTCCCATAAAATAGCTTGTTGAGGTTTTATATAAACATGTAATATAATATGGAAGGAATGCTGAAAGATTTATGAAATCTTACCTGTCCTTTTCTGTTGACACCAATGATTCCTTCAGTAGGTTCATATGCAGCCGTTACAAAGATTGTATCTCCACTGATTCTGTTGGAATAAATGCACTGTGCAGATTCCACATCATACAAATGAATATAACCATACTTTGTTACAAGATATAACATTCCATATTTTTCACTTGCTTGCATAGCCACAGGAAAATCTTTATCAGCCTCAGGTGGAAAAAAGATATTTTCAGCTTTCTTTGGGAATGGTTGATTACCACTAGGAGGGGTACCTACTTCAATTATATGTAATTTGGAAGCAGCAGCACCTCGAACAGCAAAACAAAATATATTTGAAGGCTGAGCATTTCCAGCGAGCTTAAATTGTGAAAATACAGCAGCATGACCCTCAATAGGTTGACTAACTTTTCGTTCAACTGAATACAACTGCATAGCGCCAACAACACGGTTTTGTTGTGCTGATATCCCTACTAATAAAAGCCATTGTCCAGAATGATCCACTTTGTAGTTAATGATTTGACAACCAGCTAATGATTGATGACGATCAAACATTTTAAAAGGACTTGAATCTCCCTCCATGGTCCAGTGATAAACAGCTGACTCCGTAACCATACCGATCGTATTCACATTGATCCATTTCCAAAATATAACATCTTCAGTCAAGTTATGTGCTTTCATTTTGCTCTTCATTTCAATGTTGAATATCTGTAATGTTTTGGCAGCTAAATACAAGTGACAAGTGTAAAAGGTCATTTTCCACTTTAAAAAACAGAAAATGTCCCTGCATAGTAAGAAATATAGACTTCCATTGGTAGAAAATGACACCGTGTGATGTCAATTTCTACCAATGGAATGTCTATAAATTTCTTTCTATATATACATGCACATTTTGATCTTTTTCTGTTCCACGGATAATTTTCTGAAGCGGAAAACGGCCTTAATCAAAACACATTACTGCAGAGGAGTGCCTTTTAACATGGGGCTAGAACTTCTGAAACTACACCAGTGGAATAAGAGCAAATATGGAGTGATTTTTCAGCATAATTTCAGTGTCTTAAAAATCCCTCCTCCATAGTGCTTATTTAATTCCAAATCCAATCACAGTGGTTAAAAACAAATAATCACTATGGAGGAGAGATTTATTTATTAGTATAAATTCAGGTTTTAGAGAATAAAGCTACAATATGCTCAAAAATCACTCCTCCATATTGATTATTTCTACCACTGAATCAAATCAAATATAAATCCTAACCTTTTAGTGCAATAACCTTAGAGGCTGGATTCATTATTGCCGAATCAGCAGAAATTGGTCGTCTGGTTGGATTGTTTGGATCAGCCATGTCAACAATGACAACTTGTGATTGATCACCAACTTTTTCACGCACACAAATATATTTGTCCGACTCCATAGTGAGTGTGGAAAAACCAATATTTGCAGCATTAATTCCAACATTTTGAAGCTAAACACAAAACAAAATCAATTAGAAATTATAGGCAGCAAATAATCTTCAACTGGCAGTCCTGGCCTTATGTATTTAGGCAGCAGCACAACATACGACGCTGCTAAAATAAGCCAGGAGCATAATCTTGGTAGTGATCCTCGGCCAACAGAAGAGCGCACTCACACTCCTCTTTCGACAGTGCGCCCCTCATAAAGTTTGCTGGTTTTAATCTACCTAAACACAACTATTGTGTATACTTAGGTATATTGGCATCTACTTTTGTTTCCATTGATTAGTTTTCAGTTATGCTTAATGGTCAACCAAAAAGAATCACATCGACGCAGCAATCTTAAATCTTGACAAGAGAAAATAAATACTGAGGAGAGGGTTAAAATATCCCAATGATGGAGGGTTTAAAACCCTAGTGAGCTAAAACTTGTTAAAAGTCAGCAGTAAAGACGCTACTAGAACAATGTTTTTCGACGATGTTCTAGTGCCATTACTGTTAACTTTGAATAGGCTTTTGCTCACTGGGTAAAACTGTATAAAAACAACAAAATTTACTAACAAATAAAACATTTCACAAGTATTAATTTTCATAGTTTAACAGGGCTGGAAATAACAGCCGGTCATCACTGTGGAGGAGAGATTTTTTAGAATATTTTCAGCCAACTTGGCTGA
>JAULBZ010002237.1:0-19281 GCA_032360805.1 Neoturris breviconis
TTCTCTGCAACAATCATTGTGTAGCTTTAATCTAAGAAATAAACGACAGAAATTTTTTGACCTTAGTTCTCCTTTAACCAAAATTTGAATATAAATAAAAGTCTCCACTTTTGAAAAATTCCCTTTTTCGCCGATACTCGGTCCAGAGTTTACAAAATTAAAAAAAATATTGCCAGCGGTCTCATAATATTGCATACAATGCCATAACCATTTTCAGGACAGTACCATGCCTTTTCAGTCCAATGGACCCGTTTTGCCCAAAACGTGGACGAAATCGAAAGATTTTTGGCGAGTTCTTCTAAAATATCGCCACAAATGCTGGTACCAAACACTTCCAAAACATGATCTATTAAGAAAGGTGGAACACCGAAGCCACAAAGTGATAGCAACAGCCAATTCAAACTTTGTTTGGTGGGCTAAAAACTGCAGAATTTACTGCAGAATTTATTTTCGCAACTGACTAGTTTTCCTTGAATTTCATGGAATTTATTTTCGTGATTTAGGTGCAAAATCGCAAAAATAATTTGGCAAAGGTATGTATGTGTAGAACTGATAAATATTAAATAGTTTAATTAAGGACCCAAAAGATTTTTTCATGTTTAATATACAGTTTTTCATGCACTTTCCAACTGTTTTGTAATATTCAAAGGGTATCGGATTTTGCACAAATCTATGCTCAATAAAATAGTGTAGAAAATAAAGTTTGTGCTTATGTAGTTTTGTAAATGGAACTTTACGAAGGTATCGGATTTTGCACAAATCTATGCTCAATAGTTTTGTAACTTCGAATGTAAAGTCGTTCTTTCTTTCTAAGCACTGAAGTAAAATGTGGTGATAAAAATTTATATCATATTAAAGCTCTTTTTAAAGCATTTCCATCACTTATACTTTGTTGGGATAAAATTGAACACTTTCAACTAAACATTGGACGAAAACAGCAAGGTCCCCCAATACCCTTAAAAGTGGTTCAGACCCATAGCACCCAAAAAAGCACAGATAGTATCTATAGTATATAGCATGTATACTGTAGCATCAGAAAACATACCAATAATTTTGTAATACGAAATAAAGATTACAGTTTCTATAAATTCCTAAAGAATAACTTTTCGGTATTGTTATACATGATTTCTGCTAGCTGAACAGGATCTTCTTCTCTGGCACCAGCCATTACTTCAAGAACTTGCACAATATGACATGGCTCATTTCTAGATTTAACACAGCAATTCGTTTCCCACTTGTCTTTCTTCTTCGTGGGAAATTGTGTTGCAACATACTTTGAACCAGCATGTGTATTTCGAACATCACACCATGGAGCATCAGTTTCTATCATTAAATACTCTGAAGGTATTGTTTTAAGAGTCTCTAAATTTTCAGTTGTCTTCAAAGAACATCCTGTTATTCCAATATATAAACCTAATTCGATCAATGCTTTTGCTTCAGCAGGTGTACCTGTGAAACAATGTGCTACACCTCCAACAATATCATCTCTATGTCTTTTATAAATATCAACAAAATCTTCAAATGCATTTCGCATATGAAGAAACATTGGTAATTTAGTTTCTTTGGCTAAATTAAATTGCTTCTCAAAATATACCTTCTGTGTTTCTCTCGGACAAAAATGTTCGCGATCATAATCTAAACCACATTCACCAATTGCAACAACTTTACTCCGGTTTTCAGAAGCAAATGTTAATAAATCTTGATAATAACCATCAGGATTTCCACTTTTGTCAAATTCTACACATCTAGTAGGATGGCAACCAATGGTACAAAACAAACTATCATCAGTCTTACTTAATTCAAGAGCTTCGCTTGCTTCGGCTAATTGACCAACTGTTATGATCATTTTCTTAACACCATTATCTTTCGCTCTTAGTAAGACATTACTTAAATCATCAGGGTGAGCTTGCTTGCCATGATACTTCCCTCTGAATACAGGGTCACCAAGGTTGATACCAATATCAATAAATCGATATTTTGGAACTGCTGCCATCAGTCTACCTATCATATAAGTAGGACTATTGGACTAAAATGTAAAGACAAATTAAAATTATCAAAATACATACTTCACATTGCATTACGTATAAGTATATCACACCATAGCAGATATGTTTTATTATATATTTTCGCATAAAGGAGTTAGCATAACGCTTGTTACAAAATGCGACAAAATAATAAAAAAAAATTAGAATTGAGTGACAAAAAAAGTACGAGACTTGAACAGAAAAGTACGAGACTTAGGTTTTAACTCCAAACTTGGTAAACCACTTGTGAAACTATAAAAAATTGGAAGGCATAATGGCAGCCATATATTATTACATCATAGTGATGGCATACAGAATTAGACAGCTTGTAACACCCTCTTGACAGTTTATACGGCAGGTACAGTATGTGGTGACGTTAAAGTGATGTCATACCGTATTGGTTTTACGAATATTATACTTCCCACTATCGGTTTACCCTTATACAGTACTTGGTCATTTGACCCAAGGTCAGTCACTTGACTAAGGTCACTTTTAAGGCATAGTGGCAGCCATATAACGACATTATATCATTAAGATGCTCTATAAATCATACTTCCAGCAGTAGGTTTACAATCATACCTGGTCACTTGACAGCTTACAGTATGCCATTATGAGAAATTTAAAGGCATAATCGCATCCATGTGATGCCCACCTTGTAGTAAAATCGTATTGATTTTCTGATTGTGTTTCCAGTTACTGGTTTATTAGAATTCTGCATAGCAAAAAATATACTGAAACTAACTTGTTGGTGTACACAGTTGAACCAGAAATGATTGGTGAAATGCAAGCGAGAAATTGATTCACTCTTAAATCAGAGAGACGATCTGTGGCATTTATAGTTATTCAGTGGGCATAATGACTAAGGCGATCACTACATGCAGTAAACCATTTTCGCTAGATGATACCTTTAGATTAAGGCGGGTGTAAAGGAAAAAGGTGAAAAACGTTTATATATTTTCTTAAATTTTGATGTTATTAGTGCATCTTTAAAAATGACTTGCCTATCTTAAAATTTCGCTTGCGAACACAGTGGTACGTACACCCACGCTCCGCAATCCTTAAATTACTGGTAAATTCGATACTAAATCGAAAAGCTTACCTAAACCTGTGAAGCAAATGGAAATGTAAACTACGCTGAACACGGTCGAACCATAGAACCATTCCTATATCTATGGTTGAACACAATATGGAATGAACGAAAGCGCGGAGTTGAGCGAGACAAAAAAAAAACCGTAGTTAATGACTAAAGTTAGACGGGGGTAAAAAAAAGTCAACAGATTTACAATAATTAGTAAACTGAACTATTTTATCAAGATAATTCAGATACACTACAATTAAAAAGTTAAAAATTATTTTTACCTTTAATTTTTTTTTTTATATTTTTAAATCTTGATCCAAAATTTATTTGTTCTTTGTAACTTTAAAAGTTATATTTTAATTTTTTAATTTACGCAACCCCCTCATATAATGTGTTTGAAGTGAGCAATTAATTCTTGGAATCCAAATAAATGGTAGATGTTGCAGCGAGAATCGCCTGTGATTTGTTATTGAAAACATTGAATATCATTGAATGAATGATATTGAAAGATGCGCTTTTGTCGATGTTGTCACAGCGGTAAGTTATCAGTACAATCAATATTCTGCTCGTATTTTTTGTTGTTGTTGTTTTCATTAACTGGAAACTTTCGTTGGATTTCAGCCAAGATTGTTTTTTTGTTTGTTGCAGCAAAAAATTCTCACAAGATTGCAAGATGTAATTAATTGATGATGCCGTCCTGATGGAACTATGAATATACAATACCTAGCAAATCATGTATATTTTCTGTTTTGTTTTCTTTGTTATTACCATAATTCTCTTTAAATTGACAGAAGTTTCTCACATGGTTTGTTTATCTTTTGACTCACTATGTTTGTGTCGTCTTGTGCGCGTCCTGTGTCGTATATTGTATTCGTCCAAGGGTGACATATCCTTTGCCTTAGCTATATGCTATTAGGTATGGTCTCTCTTCAATAGTAGTATTTAACTTTATTTATTTTTCCTTAGCCAAATATATTATTTTTTGTACTATTGATAAATAAATATCTTATCTTAAGTATCTAATCCACAAAATTTGATAGTTGCTGAGAGTTCACTGAGTGAATGAAGAATAATGTATAAAAGCACAACATTTTCAATATCTATACATTTTATTCTTTTTGAGTAAGTTGAATTAAAAAACAAATATTCTATTTGTATAGAGCATTTTATTTAACTATACTTCAGAAAAATATATATTTTTGTAGGGAAAGAATATGTAGCTACAGTTTTCGAGATAGTTATAAAATACTCAACATGAGTTTGTAGGTTTTACAGGTTAGACACTGCCCTTAAAGACTTTCAAGTCATTAAAAAAATTATTGTTCTACATACTGAATTAATTTTTACTCAGTTGTAAAACCATGATATGATGCACTTCTTTCAAAACCACACATTTGAATGTATAATATTTCATTCTTTATAGTTGCATAAAAGATGCCAACAACAACAAAAAACTCTGAAGATATATCAAAAGTGTTGGTTAAATATCGTGAACCAGCAGATGTCGCTGCATTGGTGCTTAGTGTGACAGAACATTTACAAGAACTAGGTAAATATATATGATATACATTAATATGATCTTTTGATTCCTTAGCAATACTTTATGGTATCCGTATATATATAATAACACTTACAAGCTTTCATATTTACAGTACTATGTTGTATGTTTGATTTGAAGCAGTTTTTTTAAGTAAATCTGGGATAATTGGATAGCACAAAAGTTGTGGATTAATTGGTTAGCACAAAAGCTGTTACTACGGTACCACTATGTGTCAATATGTGTCATCCCTATTAGACCATGTTCTTGAAGTGTACATATTATAATTTGGTAGCAGCATTTCGGAAGGACTCTCACAAAATAATTTTGATTTGGTCCACTCGGGCCGAGTATTGGGTAAGAAAGGTCTAAATTGCGTTTTCAGGGTGCCGTCATGAAATTTGGTAATGGCATGCCAGGAGTGCAAGACCACCGGGCAAATTTTATTGACATGGACAGAATATTGGAAAATTGATTTTTTAAAAGTATATAAAGACTTCTATGAGCCATTGACCCTATTAGGCCTAGGCTTTATAGGGCACTGAGAGCCTATTGGAGGGGGCATGAAATCTCCAAAGGTGCTTCAGACTATAATCTACTTTTTTGCCGTAAAAATAATTAACAGGTGTCCTGTTGTTTCATAATTATGACATAATAGCTTATATAGGGTATATATGGAATTTACAATGTTTTGGTACAATAGCTTTCAGGAGTAAATAAACATCAGAAACACAGTTAGCATAAAATTTTGAATCAAACAGTATGTCATATGTCATGTTACAAAAAAAAAATCGCATATTTTTTTGGTCACCCCCTGTTTGGAAATTAATGTAATGCAGAAGATAAGCAAATTATTTACTGTTACTGGTTAAATTTTGGGATTTTTTTTTCTAAATTAAAAGTTAGGAAAAGTAAGAAAGTTTGAGCTTGATATCACTTACATTTAAAAAGTTATATGCAATTTAGTAGGAGGAAGGGTCATAAAATTATTTCAAAGAAAATGTTTTCTTCTATTGCATTCTTCTACTATTGCTTAGTGTTCCTTTAAATTTTTAAATTCTAACAGAAGATAAAAACAAGTCAATTTTAAAATACATGGTTGGAAGCATATACTATACTGTAGCATGTATATTATGCTGGCTATATGTACATTAGCCTATGGATACTTATGCATACGTATATCCTAGTATCATAACATATAATATAACTTATGTACATACAGCTTATACATGTATTCTATATATGTGTAGCCTGCAGCTATGTTCAAAAATTACTCCTGCAAGGTCAATAGTTCATTATGAGGTGTGTGATCACTTGTGCGTGTGCAAACACTCACCCAAACTGATAAACTGCAAGTAGTTGATTGTTTAAAATTCTGTCTCAAATCTTTTTAATAGCTAACATTCTTGTGTTATCTGTGGCTACATACATGTGTGCATGTTCCTTTAACTTGTCTTTTAAATAGTATTAGCATCTAGATCTTCGAGGTCACATGGTACGAGGATAAGGGACTTCCCTATACCTAACAAATCTTTTTTGAATTGCTTCAGGCTATGATATGAAATTTCACTACTCTCCTTCACTGTGACCTGACATAATTTTACCTTGAAAAAGGTTTTCCAATTGTTTATTTGACCTGAAACTTTATCAACTTAATAAGGACATGAAATCCTAATGCCAAGTAAAATTTTGGTGTTTATCCTGGATATGAAATTTCACTACTCTTCTCCACAGTGACCTGACATAATTTTACCTTGAAAAAGGTGTTCCAAATTTGAACTGAAACTTTACCATCTTAATAAAGACACATTTCAAACACGGACGTATAATGTGTGTATGTAAATCATATTTATGTGCTTAGGTTTAACTTTCACTTGGTTTAGTGGGCTACTTTTAATTTACTTTTAAATCCTTTGATTATATATCTTTTACATCACTGAGCTAAAATTGTGATTGTGCAATCCACTAGGGGCATACCTGTGGCGTTTGGTTTATAACATGCCAGAATTTTTTTGCATGCCAGAATTTTATTGTATTTGCTCTTATTTTAATCACAAATATACCATTTTTATGTAGCTCATACTATCAATACAGCTACTGATGATACTTCTGCTAAAGTTTCTATTGATCCAGAGAAAGTAAAAGAAATAATTGATTCTTTGAATGAGTTGGTAAGTCATTTAGGTTTACGTGAGGCTTAATACATCTTTCGCTTGTGTTACCATTATTACAAACATATATGAGCAGTTGAAATAACTGCTAGTCATCACTGTGGATGAGAGATTTTTCAGAATATTTTCAGCCAAATTGGCTTGTAATTGATTACTTACTCAAAGTAAATACGTTATCTGCAATAATACAATAACTCCAACTTTTTTGCTTTTTAGGATTCAGAACGTCTCTGGTTACATGATGCTGTTGAAGCTGAAACGATAACGTCATGTGTTTTAAGACACAAACTTGGAGGCTTTCCAAAAGATATTCAAGGGGAGATTGCAGGTGAAAAAGCGTCAGCACAATTTATTATGTAACTTATCTCTTGATATACAAATCATTCTCCACTGTTTTCATTGCTTGAACTTTTAGATGTTAGCTTTATATTGTATCTTTTTTAACAGAATCAATAAGGGATGAGTCACATATTAATTTTGCACATGCTTAGAATCTCTGTAATGCTAACTCCTTACCCTCCATCTAGTACCTCTTAGCGTACCTCGAAGATTCTAAGAAAATTGATAAATTTCTGTTTGGTAAAATCATGGGAATAGGGATCTAGGCGCATGAATTTATTATTTGGATAACTTTAACGATATCAGACCATACCCTTCCTCTGCCATTACAGGAAAAAGGGGAAAGTGTATAAACTTTTCAAACTTTCTTTCCCAACTAAACTTGGATGTCTGCCACGAAGGAACAGGAAAAGCAAAAGAATAGAGCTAATGAACGCACTCTGCCTTGAGTTTGGCTACTTTGTTTTTGTTTTGTTCTGCAAATATCACATGGGAATGAGGGCAGCAAAGTTGTAATTTATATCATTAGCTCACCAAACAAAGTTTGATTGGGCTATTGTTATCACTTTTTGGTGTCGGTGTCGACGTCCTGCTTTTCACAATATACCATATTCCCCAAGTGCTAGCATTTTAAAATTTGGTACCAGCATCCATCTATTCTAGAAGGGCTTGAACGAAGAATCATCTGCAAGTGGCCTTATCTTTGACATGAAATTTCACTATTCTCTTCCACAGTGACCTGACATACAGTAATTTTATCTTGAAAATTGTGTTTTAATTGTTTATTTGACCTGAAACTCTATTTTAATAAAGTTATAATTTCAAACACTGTATAATGTGTGTATGCAAATCATATTTATGTGCTTAGGTTTAACTTTCACGGGGTTTGGTGGGCTACTTTCAATACCGTACCTTTAATTTCGTATTGTTTTTGGACTCTTCAAACTCTCGGATTATAGGATTAATAGGAAAATGAAATAAATTAAACATTGAATTCATTAGTGTCCCTATTATTTGCATGCCTCCCTTCCCGAACCGATTAAAATGTAAATGCCTAAAGAAAACATGCCATGCAAGCCTGAATATAACTACTGGACATCATTTGTGGAGGAGAGTTTTTTAGTATAGTTTTTGGCTTTGAAGCCGAAAATCACGCCTTCACAGGCAATGTCGGGCAGTTATTATTTAGGCTTGCTGTGCAGTTTGACTAAAACAATACTGAGATTGTCAGACAATTCCTATATAATACTGACAATTAGTACCTGTTAGAAAATAATGTCAATAATTTTGTCTATCGTGTAATATGCATGTTTGGAAATTCAGGATGCTCCTCCACTGACTGCAAATTAGCCTATAAAGATGCTCTTCCACAGGGGAATGCCGACCTGCATTTCCAGACCTGAATATGTAGCGCAAATAACTGGACTTACTGTATACCCTTAGTAACTGTAACAAACTGTGAAGAAGTATTGGCTAGTAGATGCACCTATTAAACTAGGCTAAGCAGCATAAATATATCATAAAAAAGCAATCATATTAGTATCAAAACACTCTTAGAATGCTTTTAAAAGTGGTGTATATGAATTCAAAATCAAATTTTGTTCCAATTTAGATGCTGTTAAATCAGCTAGGAACTCTAATGATGCAGCAATTAAGAGCTACAAGGTGAAATAAATTTACTACATTCAAACCTATTAAAACGACCACCTCTCTGAAGTGACCACTTTCTAACCCTCCCAATAATGCATAATCAAATCATTTACTACCATGAATGACTGCGGCACTTATTAGAAATTGCAACATCTGCTTATTCAGCAGGGCGTTTACTTATTGAGTCAAATGTCAAATATAACAATAAAAAAAATGTTGTAAGGTCTTAGTAAAAAAGTTTGTCTTGTACTGCGTTCTACAAACTTGTTATTCTGGCAAATATTAATAATTTGCTGGTCGCAATTTTAACTAGGCTTCTTGGGAAAAGTTATTTCCAGAGGATGGGGGGGGGCACCTCCATATCTTTTGAACAAATACAAGTATAGTATTGAAACTTAGCAGGCTAATAGTGTAAGCGGTTGAAATTGATTAAGTGGCCCTTTTGGCGAGGGTGGGGAGGTTCTTATTTTAACAGAGACGCTTAGTAATATTTTTACTTCCAGGAAGGGGCACTTATTTGGCAGGGTGCGCTAATTCAGTCATTTACGGTACTCTATAAGATGACCATATGCCTAAAACGACCACTTTTCATAGTGGCCATCACACGGGTGACTGTAGATGTGTTATGATGAGATTTATCTCAAAACACATCCTTTTTTTGAAAACTACTTTCGCATCAAAATTACACAGATATGACTTCAGGCAACATACATGTTAAGATAACAATGGTCAAATTAAGATCAAGTAATCACTGCGGAGGAGGGATTTAGGTTTTGAAGCAGTGATTATTTGTTCTTATTTCGACCTCTGCATATCTGTAACTGTATGGCTATTTGAAATAAGAGCAAATAGCTGCAGTGGAGGTGGGATTTTTGAGCAATGCTTTAGGTTTTATAGCCTGAATACTCAAGAATCCCTCTTTTACAGTGCTCTTATTTCAAACACTGTATGGTCATTTTAGAACCAACTTGAATTAATTGAACAAAGTATAAAAGAATTGGGGAATAAATATGAAGTCCTTACTGTCAGTAATGTTACCCTTGGGTAAGTATCCAATCCTGATTTTAACTATTTAATCCTGAATGTAACTGGACATCACCTGTAAAGAAGTGTATTTTCAGTATAGTTTTCAGTTTCAAAAATGAAAACTATACGAAAAAGCTCTCCTCCACAGGCAATATCCAACAGTTATATTCAGGCTTGGCATCAATGAAAAGTCTCCTTTCCAGCAAGGAAATTGGCATTTATATCAGATTTATGAAGGAGAGCTGTTAAAGTACTTCTATCCTGTATCATAAATCTCTCTCCTCCACAGTGGTTATAAACAGTTATTTTCAAGGACTGTGTGATGTTTTTGCAAATGTTTGATTTCACAGTGGTTAAAATAAGGACAAATAATCACAGCATAGGGGGGATTTTTGAGCATAGCTGCAGGCTATAAAGTCATAAGCTATGCTCAAAAATCTCTCCTACACAGTGTTTATTTACTCTTATTTCGACCACTGTTTCCTTATTCTTGTTAAAGATCAATCCACCCATCAAAACAAAATGAATTAAAACAAATTAAAAACGAAAATAAAAACAATAATAAAATGGTTTTTCTGACATTTTCATTTAACACCGTCCATAATAATCATATAATATAATACCATAATATAATATTATTGCGTCCTCAAAAACTATGTAAATATTCAATGTTCGAAATAAGAGTAAATAATCACTGTGTAGGAGAGATTTTTGAGCTTTGCCTTTGCATAGCCTAAACCAATGCTTAAAAAGCACTCCTCCACAGTGATTATTTGCTCTTATTTCGAACATTGATATTATAATTTTGAATACCAGGATGTAAGAAAAAAGTGGTATACAAAATTTAACAAAAATGAATCTGTATAGAAGTGTGTTAGGTCAACAAACTTGTAATGGATTGGTTTCTTCAATCCATTGCAAGATTGTTGACTAAGTACTCTCCTCTGTTGATTTTATTTTTGAGACATTCCCTAACAATGAATCTAGTTTTTTAAAGAGGATATTATTATTTTTGTTGTTAAAGCACCAGAAAATTAGGAACACGGAATTGTTGGCATTAAAGTTAATCATAAGTAGCTAGATACTTTCCCAGGCACATTAAAATAGGCAGGCCCACCTTTGTTTATTTTATACTGAATGTCAGCATTATTTGAATTTCTAATAAACAGAATGTTCAAATTATGTTGAACAATCAATAATGTGTAAAAATTAAAATAAAATGAAATTCAGTTTCTTGCTCCATAAGACGTCTTTTTGAGTTTTCAAAATTTCTTTCCTAAGAGCACAATACCTTTATGTGTAGGGAATTTACTTATTAATTATTTATATTGTGACATACATGGGTTATTTTAAGGTAAGGATTTGACCAGAATTACATTTGGACTTGGAAAATATTTGCAAATTAACTTTTCTATGAGACTTTGACCATAAATATTTTTTGGCAGCCATTTTGTTGTATTTTGGGGAAGCTCTCTCTTCTATGTTTGAAATGATAAAAAATATAAAAAATAATTTTTAACATTTCAAGAATTGAAGTCTCCATTTTGATTTTGGAAAGCTTCCTTCAATTTTGAAATAACTTTTAATGTTAAGAGTACTCCCAATACAAATTAGTAATAATGGCAGTACACAATTCAACAGAGAAAGATATTTTTAATCAAATAATCTTATAAAAATATAATAACCCCCAATTCAAATTAGTAATATTATAATAAGAGAATCTTATAAAAAGATAATGAATAATAAAGAAAATATATTCTTCTGTTATATTGTTCTATTCTTTAGTGCTTTATAACATCAGCTAGTAAAAACCATGGATTTAAAAAACTTTAGTAGGGCTTGTAAAAACCATCCTGTGTATAGATACCATAAATACTATAACATATGTGTGTTCTCAATTTTTTATTTGGTGTGTACATAATGCCATTATGTATAATGTGTATGCAATTCATATCCACTGTGGATGAGTGACTTTTGAGCATTGCTTTAGGCTCTGATTTGAAATTTCACTACTCTCCTCTACAGTGATTTGAAATAATTTTATCTCGATAATGGTGTTCCAATTGTTTATATGAACTGAAACTTAATCCACTTAAATAAGGACATGAAATCCTAATGCCATGTAATATTTGGGTGTTTATCTTTGATATGAAATTTCACTACTCTCCTATACAGTGACCTGACATAATTTTACCTTGAATATTGTGTCCCAAATGTTTATTGGACCTGAAACTCTATCATCTTGATAAAGACATATTTTAAACACTATACAATATGTGTATGCAAATCATATTTATGTGCTTAGATCTAACTTTCACTTGGTTTGGTGGGCTACTTTCAATATCGTACCTTTGATTGGGGAATTTTGTCAATTTTAGTTGATTTACCCCTACCAAAAAAGTTTATGGAGCGAAATTTTAAGATGGTCCCTTAGTGTTTACTATTATCTTTTATGTAGACCAGAAAAGAAAGAAATGAGAGCTAAACATGATGATATTATCATTGTATTAAACCAAACGTTACTGAACAAAGCTAGGTGAGTTGTTAAGATTGGTTTCCATTTGGTGGACGAATTCATGTAAATGCCAAAAAAAGACATTATATTAATTGATATCACACACTGCCTAATGGAAATTAACCTCAGAAAGTGTACTTGTAGTTAAAGTGCTAGAAATATAAACAACAGATGTAACAACTATGTATCCTAAAACCATTCCTACGCAATAATTCCAAATAGGTTGAAATAAGTGCAAATAATCACTTTGGTATATTGGTTTCAGGCTCAAAATCTTCACGCTATGCCCCAAAATCCTTCCTCTACTATGATTACTTACTCATTATTTTAAGCAGTTTATTATGTCATCTTATTAAGAGCGCTGTCATGTATACCAGGCGACTCCATAAGTAAAACACCTTACTCCTTTTAATTTTTGTACCACCTTTAATTTCCATGCATGAACAGGTGCGCAAATATTACAGGGGTTATTTTTGCGCATTAAAGGTGAAAAAGTGGCAAAAAGAGTGAAAATGGGCACAAGAGTCAGGTAGTAAAATTTGGAGGCACGAAAATTAAAGGCATAAGGAATAAGGTACTCTATAAAAATAAAGGTAGTAGTCGAAGTAAGAGCAAATAATCACTGTGGAGGAGTGTTTTTTGAGTATAACTTCAGGCTTTGCAGCCTGAAATAATATCTCAAATCACTTCTACACAGTGATTATTTGCTCTTACAAGGTTCACAGCACTCAGGAAAAACCTGAAAAATCAGGAAAATTTATTTGAAAATCAGAATACTCAGGGAAAACTCAGGGAAATTTATTTTTTATTTTTAAGTTCTATAAATCTGTATGATAATTTTGTGATTCTTTTCATTTCTTCTATCTATTCTTCTGTCCGATAAGGTGAATGTTTCAGAGATTTAAAGACAGTTGTCAAAAATATTTGTCAAGTTTTCATATAATCAGGGAAAAAGATATACTTTTTTATGTAAAAACTCAGGGAAAAAATCTTTAAAACAGGGGAAAATCAGGGAAAACTCGGGGAAAATGGTTGTGTAAAAGTGCTGTGAACCCTGTCTTATTACAACCGCTGAATAGCATACTCCATGAATGCTAAATGTAAGAAGTTATGAGAAGTTTCAAAAGGGTAATCATTGTACTCTTATTTGTGCAGGCTAAAGAAAATTAGTGTTTGGCCAAAAGAAGTGTAATATTATTTATAATTCCACTTACATTTTAGCCAGCAAAATGATGTTAGGGTTATTTTCTATTGTATTCATTCTTTATTATTCATATATTGCTCTTTTTCTCTGTAGTATGCAGATAAAGTTAAACGAAACAAAAGAAGACCTGCGAGAAACTTATAACCGTGTAAGTTAGGAATGGTGATGTCTGGCAGTATTCTCTACAAAACATTCAATTTTTCTCAAATTAAAGCCTGCATAGAGTAATTTTGTTAGCTACTCAATAACTAATTTAGTTAATTCTGTTTTGATTGCAAGTAAAATTATTACTTTTTCAGTATACCGCTGATATTGCTGCATTGAGTACTAGAGAATTATTTTGAAAATCTTAACCCTATTGTATACACTGTTATCATTTAGATTGAAGATTTTAAACGAGCATTTGTTGAATTGGCTGAAGACATGGAAGCAGAACGTCAAGAAACTGCTATTGAGGAACAAAGACTAAGAAAGGAAATAGTATGTTTGCCATTATTATACTGTATTCTAACATTTTTCTTGATTTCTTAAATTATAAGATGTAACAATGTGATCAAAAATAAGATAATAAATTTTTCTCTACTAGGCGAATTTGTTTGCTCGAATTCTAAATAAAGCCATTGCATTGGTTGAAAGCAAGTTCACCTGTCAGGTGATGTCGGCAGGGGCTGATGCAGACCTTGTGAAGGTTGTGCCATTCACAAATCTGCTGTGTACTTTTACCTATTTTGCCGCCAATAATAACTTACAGTATGTGTCAATCAATGTGCGAAGATTATCTTTTATTTGCGTCCCACAAACATGGTATAGCGCTATAGTTACGAATCATGGCTATTATACTATTATGTTTATCGTTATATAGAACCATAACAAACTATATGCAAACGTATAAATATTATCTACATACTACGTTTTGTGAAGGCTTTAGTACCTGAACTGTGTGAAATTGCTCTCCATTGTAAAGCAAAGATTTGATTTGCTCTAACGAGAGACACTGGAATTAAGAGCTCTACAACAAAGAGCAAACTTCGCCTGGTGAAACATTCATAATTTTCATGCAGCAAATTTGTGATATTTTAACACATGTGATGGTTAATCTCATTTGTTCTAACATGATGCTCTGGACTTTATCCTATAAGGTAACAACCACGTAACTACGGTTGTTTAGTTAAAAAATGTCTTTCTCTTAGTATGGGCATTTTTGTTTTGTCGATCGATATTATATTTCATGTTATGTTGGAAAAAAAAAAGGAAAAAGGTTTGCAGATGCTTATCTTCAGCAGACGTCATGTGTTATAAGTTTTGTTTAGGGTCCGATTCTTTGATGAAAGAGTGATACCACCTGATCTTTTATACAAATTACGTGTGTTCCAAATAAATCTTTAGAAAAACATGTGTTGTAGGAAAAGCTAGGAAAATCAATGTTATACATTTTAAGCATGTAAAAACAAATTATAATTAAATGTATAATTGTATAGTAAATGTATAATTTTCGAAGTGGCTTCATTATCTCATGTCAGGGAACAAACGCCACATGCTGGCAGGGTTATTATGTTGTAGCCATATAGCGTCACCACTTTCTTAACAGAACAGTTTAGCATGTTTATTCTGGCTAGAACTTTCTTTTGATCCACTGGTTATTACATGTATTACCCGTCATCCATAACCCAATATCTGACAGACATGTCATTAATGTTGTTAAATCCAAACATTTTCTGGGGCTTTGCCCCAAACCCCTCTGAGGGCTTACAGATCCCCAGCCTCAGATGATGGGTGATGGTTAAACCTCGAGAAACCTCTTGCTCTAGTGGCACCAAATATTTTAAAATCATCCACCAAGAGGGAAGCTATAGCTCCTGAATAATGTTTGTGTGTAACCCTTCGACATTTGGTAGCAGGTGATGATGAAACTATAATTAGTTCAAGTTATTGCCAGCGAAAAACTAATGTTGGGAAAAAAATCAAAGAGACTTCACAAACTTTGTGGAATGTATCGTTTAATTGTTATTGTTTTGACGCATCCGAAATATTTCCTCTCTTGTTGGTGCTGTGCTGGAAGTCGAAGTGGAGAATATTGTTGTTGTTGCTGTTCTTGTGTTCTTGTTGTGGTTGCTGTTCTTGCTGTGTTTGTTGCATAGGTAGTGCCTAAATAAGGCTAAGGCCTGGTCATGTGGTAAAAAATTGCTGCTTTCCGACGATATGTTTTTTCTTTCATCTTCTATATGGAAACGAACGACTTTGTTTTGATATTTTTACTCACATGGGTATAAATAGCGACATAAAGCATCCTGATTGATTAAAAATTTAAAATATGCTTAGCGATCCGATTTGTTTGCTCGGGTAGTTGACTACAGTTCAACTACCAAAAATGACCGCCACGACCAGATGTATTGTGCAATAGTTACATACCTAAAAGGCAATTCACAAGGCAGTGTAATTTGCCTGTGTGACCAAATTTTCTTAAGTCTGAAACTATGCTCAATAATATCTCCTCCGCATTGATTATTATGCTCCAAGTTCGCTTCTCCACTTGCTCTTATTTTGAACACTGCATAATGCAGTTTATTTACAGAGGTTGAAATTTGGCAAATTAGGCTGAAAATTTCTGAAAAATATCTCCTCCACAGTGATGACCAGCAGTTAAATTTTAACCCCTTGTTTAAGAAAGGGTTTTTAGATGTTCATTTTCTGTTAATAACTTGTTACATTTTCCATAAATAGAATGAAACTCTAAAGAAAATTGAAGAAGAGAGACAAATGAACTTGGCAAAGCAGAGGTAGATAATAAAATGTTCTTTGTTTTTTTTTGTGTTTTATATTGTTTTGTTTCTTGGTCCATTTGTTTCTACATATTTTTTTCATTTTTTGGAACTTATGCACTCAAACTGCTCATTTGTTTCATTCATTTTTAGTTAAAATAGTTGAAATATATCTTTCCTTTTTCAGGTCTAGAAGTATAGTTAAAAAAAAATTGAAATTATGTCTCTGCGCTATTTTTTATCAGCGGCCTTGCATGCCAGATTTGTTTAGCTCTATCACCTTATTAAGCGCTAGCATAGTGAATATGACCACAACTGTAAAACAAATGTTGATAATTTGCAGAACAAGTTCTTAGCATGAGCTATTTGTTATGTTTTTGTTTTAAAGAAGCTCGCTTTCCCAAAATTCTGAGAAATCTATAGCCGATATTGTCTCAATGTACCATTATCGTTTTTGTTTGTAAGTTATTGTTCTCAACAGTGTTCATTTACTTTTATTTTGACTGATGTTTGTAAATCATGAAAAGTTGCATCAATTTTATTTCAAATGTTGATCCAATCATTTTCAATTTATTATTTTTAACAAATTAATAGTAACTTCAAATTGTTGATGATTGAAAAGATTTTATAGTTTGTTCAATGGTTGAAATATGTTTTACCTATGAAATATGTTTTTTCCTTTCCTCGCAAAACAAATTATTTCATGATGACTATTAAATAATAAAATATAGAGTGCTCTGCAAGACCATATGTTTATTTATTTATAGGGAATTGGAAGACATTATGATACATCACACATTAAAAGCTGCTGAAGTGGAAAGAAAGAAAGAGGTGTGTTTTAAAGTGTGTGGAGGGCAAGAACTAGTGTTATAATTATTGTTATAAATTCCAAGTTCCACAAATATTAATTTGTTAACTTTGTTTTAGAAGGGCATAGTACAGTGTTGTAAACTTGTACTCATGGTTTGTTGAGACAAGATCATTTTGTTTAATTCCTGGATTGGTCCAAATTTAATTTTAGATTTAAATATGAAAATTGTACAATGCGAACCAAACTTGTTCAAAGCCTGCAGTAAAGGTACTAGAACAGTGTCATTCGATGTTGTTCTAGTATCTTTACTGCTGACTTTGGACAAGTTATTGCCCACTGGGCATGGTGATTCCAAAAATAACAAGAACTTTGAAATTATTACTTGGATATTCTAGAGGTTAAAATAACTACCGATAATTTCTGTGGAGAAGATATTTTTCAGGATAGGTTCAGCCAATTTGGCTGGAAATATTCTGAAAAATCTCTCTTCCACAGTGATGACCAGCAGTTGATTTCAAAGGTGTGATTTCAAAGGTTTGTTTATATTAGGGGTGAATTCAAATTATGAATTTCGGATTTCCTTTAGCCATCAAAACCATCCCCTTGAAAGAATAAGATAAATAAATCTGGAAATGAAGTCATTTAAAATATTTAAAAATAGTTCCCATGCTTGAAAAAGAAGCAAAAATCACTGAGCAAGGAGTAATTTATGACCATCAGACTTTCTAATTTGCAAGCCACAAAAAAACGTGGACATCATTTGTGGAGGAGTATTTGTTTAGTACAATTTTCAGGTTTGAAGCTGAAAGCTGTACTAAAAAAACGCTCCTCCACAGGTGATGTCCAACGGTTATTTTGAGGCTTACGCCTGAAGCTATGCTCAAAAAAATTATCACAGTGATTATTTGTTCTTATTTGAACGCTGAACTTATAATTGATTTCAATGGGGCGAAAAATTTGCTGCAAAAGCCAAAATGAGACATTCCATTGGTATATTGTGATTATTTGCCCTATAGAAAGCAACACTTTAGATTTGTTTAGGAAATGAAACTGATTTAGTAACATAATTAACAATATTTGTGGAAATTTATTCCTCTTTCCTTTTTTTCCAATTTTATTCAGCTCACTGGACACTAAAAATAGGAATTATGGTATGCGCCTACTTTTTATTTCATAGAATATTTGTCATTGTGAAACAAACCAAGCACGCTTAGAAGATTTGTATATCCAGCATAAAGATCAGTTAGACAATGATGCGGAAGTAAATATTAAACTTGCTGAAGAGGGGTAAAAAAAATACTGTTTTTTCTGCTTATTACAAGATTTTGATCCATAGCAAGTGCACTAATATGTATGATACTGCAGGAGGATAACTCTCACATCTTCAATTAATGTGAAACAGATCAATTAAAGAAAAATTACTCGTTGTGTGAAATTAACTGTGAAAATATCTTAGAATAATATTACGATGTTTAGCAAATAGAGTCAGCGGTTGAAATAAGAGTTAACCTCCTTCACAGTGATTGTTTATTTTTATTTTGGCCACTGATAGTTATCAAAGAGTAGGTTTTCTTCTTAATAATTCAATTTTATTGGCATTAATCCAGTGTTCGAAATAAGAACAAATAATCGCTGTGGAGAAGGGTTTTTTGAGCATTTCTTCAGACTTGTAGCTTGAACCAATGCTCAAACATCACTTCTACACAATGATTATTTGCTTTTATTTTGAACACTGTTGATCCAGTAACATATTCTGCATTATAAATATGAATTTATCATTTAAGTGCTACAATGGCTCAAGAACAACAAGATTTACAGTTCGAACATATGAAGGAGAAGAAAAAATTGGATAAAGAACTCTCTTCGGTAAAATGTTTACTATGATTACTTTTGGTAATTACTTTAATATCAATTTCACTTATGTTATGTTTCAATAGTTTCCACATTTTTCTCTTAAGAGTTTCCAGCAAAAAGGATCCAAATTGTGTTTTCGGTCCAATGGACTGAAAAGGCGTGTTACCATCTTGAAATTTGATTATGGCATTCTAAGCAAACAAGACTGCTGGTCAAATCTTTTTTGATTTTGTCAACTTTTACCTGAGAACCGATCCTTGTCTCCACAGGGACACGCTAAAGCTCTGAAGGTCCCGTTCCGAACAAAGGATCT
>JAULBZ010002238.1:0-18147 GCA_032360805.1 Neoturris breviconis
TGAAAGTATTAAAATACTAAATATTAATTGCCCGGCTTGACCGGATAATTTTTTTTAGAAACACCAGACAAAAGTTTCTTAGCACGCTCCCAGTACAAATAGGGTTGAACTTACGGCCGGATTTCCACTCGTAATACTTAAATCTGATTAACTTACATAGTTATTCTGTATGCTACGTTACTTACGTACCGTAACGGAACACTGGAAGAACGGATATTGTTTATATGTGTGCGATACACGCGTAGGTTATTTTTTTTGTTTTCCATGAATCGTGCAACACGCGAAATCTAATGATTGATTTCCATTACCGTTAATGATCGAATAAGGGGATGATTATTCCGCTTCTAAAAAGTATCATTATAAGAAATGTGGCATAGTGTAAATCAAATAGGTTCCTCTGGCCTTCTCTGAGAATTATGTTTCCACTTGTTTGATTTCCACTAGGCAGAAAATTCCGCGTGAGAGCTAAAAGAAGATATGGTAGAAATTGACATCACACAACGTGGAAATCAACCTGAAGTATGACGAGTTGTAAGGAACAAATATTGTCAATATCAAAAAAAAGATGTAATTACACGTCCACCGTCTGCAGGCCACCTAAATTTCACCTACCTTCCACCATCCAATAATTGAATGTTCACCATCCAAGCATGAATTCTGAAGATCAGATCAAAACGAATCAAACATAAGGGGTTTGTTTTTAACTTGGTAAAATTGGTACCTGCTGCAATTTGATGGTCTGATTTCAAATCTAAAAATGTTTTTTTTTTTTCGATTTTCAGGACGGAAATTGTTAAAGCCTTCAGGCTTCTTATTTTTTAATTTCGACCCAAAAATGCCAGTTTCGGCAAATTTAGGCCAAAAATGAAGGTGCTTCGTTTTTGATGAAAATTGATACCCGATGCACCTGATTTCAGATATGATATCCATTTTTTATATTTTGACATAAAAGTATTTTAAGTAAAAGTGTTGTTTCGTTTGCGAATAAATTATGATTTTTCAAACTTATTAGCCCTGGACAAAAATCTAAAACCGTCATTCATTGCACAGCATTCAAAGACAAATTATCAGTGAATTATAAGTGAATATAATTATTTGAGGAAAATATTATTTTCTGTGCTGTAGATGTTATTGTCAAATACAGTTACTTATTAGATACTTTTGAGGCTGAATACTTGCTTTTCAACAAAAACTCTCAAAAGCGATGTTACTTTTACCACCATGTAGCAAGTAGGTGGCCATTTTGTATATATTTGTGACGTGTATTTAGCAACATTCCGTCATAAGGAAAAATTCTGCAAAGTATCGTAATACGTTACTTTGTGAGCAAGCGGGACAATAATTTTTAAATTTCTTTAATGACGTCATAGAGGACACTTTAATACGGTCCTTAATACGTCGTTCAGATCTTTGACCGTCTGTCTGTCCGCACTACTCCTCTGAAACCGCCGGACGGTTTTTTCGGAAATTTGGTACGCTTGTTCGAAATCACTTGGTGCAACTTATAGGCAAATAAAAGTTAGAAATACATTCGCCTCGCTTATTTTTGGGCTGAAATTCGATATTTTAAACCAAAATCATCTGGAGCATGAATTATTTTTTTTTTTGAAAAATTTGCTTTACTTATGTACCTCGCCTATTTTAAGGCTTTTTGGTGGGGTTTATAAGTAGAAGCACTTTACATTTTCTGATGAAAACTGGTCACTCAAATTGCCTGGAGCACAAAACGATATAACAATATTTTGAAAAATTTGCCCCGCTAATTAGTCTCGCTCATTTATTTTGCTTTTTTGAAGGTTTTTAACCAACAAAAACAGAATCGTTTTACATTTTCAGCTGAAATTTGGTATTGCCCATAGAAATCATATGGAGAACGGAATGATATATCTAACCAATATTTTTCATCTGCCTTTGTTGTAGATAACACTAAAATTTATTTAGGTCATTATCTCGTCGTCAGACTCATCAGTCTTTTTCTAGACCGACTTTCACGTAAATCAAATATAATTAACTTATGATGAAAATTTGATAACCATCGTTTCTTATCCATAATTCCACGAACTGATTTCCAAAAAAAAAGTTACTGTGCGTAAAAGAAGCTAATAAGATAAGAAAAATTGGCTGAGTGTTTTTATATAATACTCTACTATGCATTGTTATTGTCACCATAACTCTCTGCTTTGACACGAGTTCTATTATTAAAACAGTCTAGGCGAACGAATAATTAGAATTCCTTTAAAAAGCAATGCGGAAGTGTGAATATCGTTACCTAAATACTCTCCTCTGTAGAAGCCAAGACGGACGTCGTTTTTTGACATCTTTAATTTTATGTACACCAACTTGACATTTGAGTTGCAAGCCAATTAAGCTAATTTGGTCACTATTAAAAAGGTCGGGGATGACAAAATGTGCCATCAAGAGAAATCCAAAATCTCTTTGTTTCCTCGATTTTTATGGTGTCAAAAATCTCTGCAACGGAGAGATGAATCTTTAATAACAATATATATATCAAATCCAGTAGGCCAAACTTGTTCAAAGTCCGCAGTAAAGACACTATAACAACGTTCCCAATGTTGTTCTAGCGCCTTGACTGCGGACTTTGAACAACATTTTCCAACTGGGAAGATATATGCGAAACTGATAGATAGACGCATACGAAACTGTTTCATACGTCCTTGACAACATCCGACTGGAAAATTGATTTGATTGGTTAATATTTTGCCTATGTGGTATTTTTTTACTCGGCTTAAATTTATATGTCCGCCAAAATTTTAAGAACGACTAATCTTGTCATGTGCATGTCTGGTTAAACTTTTAACCTCACAAATGCTTTCCTTGTGACTACTTGCTTAAAGAAATATAACGCTGAGAGTAAAGTGTTATTACAGATAACACGATAGATTTGAGTTGGTATCTGCCTACACGAGCTTTTGTTACCAGACTAGGTTGTTGCAGCCAATGAACACTACGGTAATTATAGTATGTAAATAGATACAAGGAAAAAGAACGCAAGGTAAAATATTTATGTTTTAATTAGCTACATACCTTTCAGTGGACCAAACACTTAATAAAATCCGCAGTAATAACGCTAGAAAATGTTAAAAACGTTGTTCGAGCGTTTTTACCGTGGATTATGACCAAGATTTTGCCTACATGTTTCGGCCCACCTCAATAACACTGAAACAACATCTTTCAATATAGTGGGTAAATAGACGTGATGCTACAATAGGAGATAATAATATGGTACTGGGTCTAGCAAGTTTTATTTTTTTTATTCCAATCTACAATCAAGGTCATAAATAATGATAAAACTTGCGAATTTTAAGGGGTAATATAAACCACAAGTAAAGCAAAAGTTTGGAAAATAACCATGAGAAATCCCTTGAGATTTATCTCAGAGATTTATCTAGTAGACTTAAGACTTAGGACAAATATATATGACCTTGATTGTACCATAAATAAACCTGCCAAAAGAAACGTCCTTGCGTCTTTACTGCGGACTTTGAACTCACTAGGTTATATCATAATGAACTTGTAAATAATTGGTTCCTCAGTACGAAGAAACCAATCGATTTTCAGATCTTTGACACACTCTTCTCATTTGACCACGAATCAGATTTTATCTGCAAAGGTTAAAAAACCTGAAAGTGCTCAAAAATCCTTCGTATTGATAAAAATCACTCATCTAGTTAAGAGATTATTTAGAAGTGTATGTTACCGTCGTTGTTATCCCTTATAAAAAATAATTTTGCAGTACGAGAGAGAAATGTGAGAAACTGGAGAAAGTTGTTGATCATCTTATGTTCAAAGTCCGCAATAAACGCCAGAACGAGTCTTTATTGCGGACTTTGAGCACGTTTTTTCCCACTGGCTTATTGACATTAACTTTCTTCGTAGACGAATTGAACAACCCAATTTTTGTTATTTATGAATACATAATTGGTTGGAATAATCTCGAGATGTGGTGCAAACCACTGTCATAGATATATTTACCTTTACAAGAGAACGTGGGTTTTGCACATCCTTGCATTTACCACATTCAAAACAAATATAATCAGATTTTTTTATTTGCTTCTACACGTTTTTTTTTTATCAGAATTATTGGAACTCAAGTTTCTTAATTGTTTCTAAATTATCAAAGTGAAAACAGTATGTACTGCTAACAAAATCTTAATAAAAATGCAAAATGAAACAGTTCGTAACATATTCTGTTTTTGTAACAACATAAAGACCAGTTTTCGGTCCAAATAACCTGTTTTAGAGGTTAAAATCTCGAAAAAGATATATGGTTGTTTCTTACCGTTTGCAAAATTCAGTTCTGGTGTTTCTTATTTTTTTTTTACCTAAATTCGGAGCTGTTTCTTATAAAGCCGTTTCTTATATAATAAAAAACGTCTATTTAAATTTTATCTTACAAATCTGAAACAAAGGTGCGATGAAATAGGAAAGAACTTGATAATTATGCGGGTAAAAAATATTATTCATCTCAAGTTGCTCTTATGCACTTTACGTTTACACAAACATGTAAATTATGGTCACCAGATTTTAAGTGTTATGAAAAAGAAGTCAGGGAGAAATTCACATCATCTCGTTCCTATTTAAGGTGTCCACGGCTACACTTTTGTGGTGGGAGGAATGACCTTGGCTAGCTTTGTAGATAAATTTCTTTAGAATCTATATATAAAAGGTAAGTCGAAAATCCCTCAATTTAGCTATATCTGCCATATGACGATGCAGCCAACGACATTTTGAGATTTAATAAAAGTTGGTAATGGACTAGGATATCCATCCAGCTCTCTAAAGATTGATTTCCACGAGGCAAAAAATTCACCTGACGTGACGTCAATTTCTACCAATGAAATGTCTATAATTTCTTTCCATACGTGCGCATTTCCCGTTCCGTTTCCGTTTCCGTTCTGCAAAAGATTTTCTTAAGTGGAAAACGGCCTTTAGCCCTTACCATGTAACATATGTGCTCAACCTTATTTATTAAATCGCACCAATTTGGTCCGAGATTTCAGCTGGAAATAAAAAAAAATAAAATAGCTAATTCCCAGCGTTGTTCTAGCGTCTTTACTGAGTGGTATCACTTACTTAAAAATTCCTGCTTGGTAACAGATTTGATAGAGACAGGAAAATTTTTTGACAAGATTGACAAGATTTGTTGACAAGGTTGACAAGATTTTCCTGGTAGCGGAACTTCTCATCGCTTGACGTATTCCACAACAATAATTTCAAGTTTTTTTACTTTTCTAATATTAATTTTGACGTCAATTCCCACCAATGGAATGCCTTCATTGTTTTCGCAGCGAATTTCTTATCTAGTGGAACTCAACCTATAACATTGTGTTATTCTTAATACGGAGCTCTACTACGCGAATTCTAAATAAAGCCATTACATTGGTTGAAAGAGACGTCACTTTCCTACTTGATGGAACCAAGCGCCTCTTGATATTTCAAAAATGCTAATATTTTGCTGATTGGCTAGAGCCACAACATTCTGATTGACTGTAACAAAAGCAAAGCAGAGCAAAGCTTTGTTAGTGTGATCAATTGACCGTACCTATTACCCCTAGAGAATGGACTTTTGCGGTTAAGTTGTGTAGCTAGATGACATGCATATTCTCTTTTATCCTTTTATCCTGAAGTTTATTTTGAGAAAAGTTATTCTCGCAGGTTGGTGTAGTGCTTATTTATACTTTAAACTATAGACATCTCTTTTGTACGTCCCTGGTTTGACGTGACAATTAATTTTCTGCCAAAATTTGTTATTTAAATCACTCAATTAACTGCAATTACCAACCTGTAAAATTCCTTCAAAAGCTGGGAACGAAGTCTGCTAATTAGCGTGCTCGGCGTGCTCGGCGTGCTCGGCGTGCTTCCGTGCTCGCTTGCTTGGTGTGCTTGATAATGTTGGCGTGCTTGACGTGCTTTTTCTACCATTTCCCCTTATTTTGTCAACTTTTTCTTTTTTTCTTTTGCTATTTTTTTTCTTTTCTCTTCTCTTTTTTTTATAATTTTTTTAGTTTTTTTTTTTTTTTTGTAATTGTTTTATTATTATTATTGTTTACATTTTTTGCCAATTTCTATTTCTTTTCTTTTTTTGACAGTTCTCTTTTTTTTTTGCCTCCGCCCTCTATCTCTTGTCGTTATTTTTGTATATCCTTAGCCTTCGGGACTTTTAATATGTTCTAATTACGGAAATTTTGACGTTAAAATATTCCAAACAAATTTTGGTGTGGTACACAAATCTGTTGTGTGGCTACTTAATCATAAAGCTGCATGTGACAGTGACAACCGAATATGAATTTTGCTTAAATCCTCCGGTACCTTCTTTTATAAATAATAACGATAAAAAAATACAAAAAAGAATTTAGCAAAAAAAAAAGTTAAAAAAGTTAAAAAAATATATATATATACATAAAAATTGGCAAAAATTTTTGATAGAAAAAACTGCAAAAAAAAAAAAAAAGAAAAGAAAAATAATTAGCAAAAACCAAAAGAAAAAATTGGCTAAAAAAAGGAAAATATGGTAGAAAAAGCACGTCAAGCACGCCAACTTTACTAATCACGCCGAGCGTGTAAGCATGCCAATCACACCGAGCACGCTATTTAGCAAACTACTTGGAAAGTATATTTATCCAAAATGTAAGCAGACGGTAGAAGCATTTGATGTCACCTCAAACAAGACCCTGGATCAATTAACCCCTCAAAAACCTAACGTAATAGTAAACAGGTTTACCGTTTAATCACGTAATTAAAAACCACGTGTTTATTTAGAGTTAGTCCGTAGTCTTAAAAGATCAGGTCTTAAAAGGTCCCCTTAGAGTACCAAAATAAAAAATTATCTCCTCTTAAGATTTAATATTTACCTGACTAGGGTAGTATGCTTACGAAAATGTCCCAGAATGCAACTTTTTTATTTATTGTTTATGTATTGTGTTACCGCCAAACAGTTACCCAATATAGGTACTTGATATCTGATATAGCCCTCACATAAATATTTGAGACAAGGTAAAATTCGAGCATGAATTCCGAATTTTCCCTTAGATAAAAACCCCGAAATTTTCGGAAGCAAGCCAAAAGACACAAAAAATCGAATATGTTCCAAGAGCCTGGGTACTAGGCTGCTAGGAACAACAGCATTTGTTGAGTTTGCAAAAAGACCTAAGATCCTAAGCTCTAAGTCTTAAGTCTACTAGATAAATCTCTAGAGACTTGGCCTGTTCGTTTTCCGCATTTGAAATCTACTTGTGGTGTGTATTACTCACTAAAATTCATGAAATGTCTCATTATTTATGCGTTTGCTTGTAGCGACGTGCGATGTCAATTTCTACCAATGGAATGTCTTCATTTGCATTCCGCGCGGAATTTTACGCTAATGGAAATCCAGCTTAACCGAGTCATTGTGGTGCCTGCATTTGTGAGACGTTTCTATAAGTGAATGAGACCCGATTTGACCACTTCCATGGGAAAATTGGATGGCTCAACTCTCTTTGCAAAGTGTCCAGGCAAGTAGAAAGAATGGCATGCGCTACTGATTACTGCTACTGGTTAAATAGGGAGAATCCGAACGGGGAAGGCAAAGGGGAAGCCTGGAAGAGACATCTGCAGTAGATAAAAAGTTTTTCCCAGTCTTCAGTCAGTCTTTCTCTGTACTACCAAGCATAGAAGAGCTTTTTCCATGGGTAATAAAAAAAACAAAGCAAAAAAGATAGCATGATAAAAACTGGTAAAGATAGACATTCGTCTTGTGCTTTACCGGAAAATTATTGGAAATTACCGGATCGATTCCATACAAGACCCTCCTAAGAATCATCCTATAAAATTATGATTCAATCAAGTGTCTTCCTATAGCGCGCCATAGTTAGTTTCGAATTTATAAGAAGAAACGGAAGGAACTTGGCGAGATTGATTACGGAACATAGAGCAGCTATTAATTAGCCTGAGTTCCAGTCCCTAACTACGACAAGTACTTGTCGTAGTTAGGGACTGGAACTCAGGCTACTATTAATATCCTACCACAAGATATAGACGTGCGGGATTCTGAAAATTATTCTCGCCTTCGTTAAGATGCATAAATAGAATGTATTTGTTTACACAGTTATGTTATGTAGCTATAGTAAAGTATAAGAATTGTAAGCTAAAATCATTGCCTTAATTTTCATTAGCGTTGTAATAGATAAATTTTAAAATGTCGGGGTGTGTCTTATTTTATCATTTATAAATATAATAATTTTTTCATAATCGCTATGGTGATAGAATGTATATATAGCCTGTGTATAGGTTTATTAATAACATATAAACTCGTACTTAGGACTTTGTTTGACTTTTATTTGTAAGCCCTGGGTACAAAATTGCTCTCCGGTCTCAAGCTCGTCCCCAGCACCTTTTGACTTTTTTTTTATTTTTCTCGGACCTTATAGAAAAGACGACTTTTCTATAAGGTCCGAGAAAAATAAAGAAAAGACAAAAGGGGCTGGGGACGAGCTTGCTCCGGTCTTTGAATCTGTGAAAATAGGCTACATTGTTGATGCGAATAACCAGTGGGCGAAAAAATTGTTCAAAATCCGCAGAACAGAAACTATAACAACGTTGAAGAGTATGAAAGTTAGTTTAGGAAACGGCAGGGACAGAGGGCTTTGTCCGCTAATTGCAGCATCGACTGTATACTATACTTGGATACCGTAAATTTTTTTAATTAAAAAAGGTGGTATTAAGCTATTACTTATACTGCAAAGTTAAAGGCCATACGAAGAGTTATTTAACATTTAATTGTTTCAAACTATGAAAAAGTTTTTAGTGCTTAATTACATTAGCTCCCATCAAAAGCATGCTTTTTACTTTTTACTTTCATTTACAAAGCAAGAGAGCTTATCTTGTTTGCTAACTTTCCAGATTAACCGCCCTGGGTTTACGCACTCCGTATGGCCTAAGAAAAGTACAAAGAAAAACAGCAAAGGAGAAGAGAAAAATAAACATGTGTTTAAAACTTTGCTTTTTATGGCTTGTCGTTTTTATTAAAACGAGCTTATATGGTTAGGCTTATGCATGCTGAGTCGGCGAAAGGCTTTTGAAAGTGGGTGGACCATGATATAGTGACTAAGGGAGGACCCACAATGGTTGGGTCCGACTAGTAAAAAAATCAAAACTTTGTCCTCTGCATTGACTAAAAATGCATCAACAAGCATTCTAAAGGAACTGCATTGGTTATGTTCTTCCAAAGACATATTTTTCCATTGGGCAAAAACTTGTTCAAAGTCCGCAGTAAAGACGCTAGAACGATATCGAACAACGTTGTTCTAGCGTTTTACTGCGGATTTTCTCGCAAAAGTTTTGTAGAAAAAGTAAAATGATACAATATCACAAAGCATCCAAAGCAAAAGCCCTTGCTTTATTATGTCATACCAAATATAGGCCTGAAAATAGGTCCATGGGCCTATATACGGGGAGGGGGCTGATTTTCGCGTGTCAACATGTGTTAGACCAAGAGTTGGGTTTATTTCCGGAGAGCTTATACACGGGGGGGAAGGGGGTTAATATCGGAATTTTACAGAAATTGATTTCCCTATAAACCTCATTACAATTTCCTGGTTCATAAACTCAATTTTTGTTTGACACTTTTCATAAAGAATAATAATGATAGTACAGCATATCTAAAAGGTAAGATTTCAAACTCGTACCCAGCGCTTTTTATCACTTTCATTCTTAACAATGTGTTAAGGGTTGGGAACGAATTTGATATAGCGCGTATAGAATTTGGATTAAATATAAAAATTTGACGTCACGTCATAATAACTTTAGTAACTCCGTGCGTAAGAAGGAGAAAGAATACTAAAAATAAAAAAGAAATGTTTTCGTAAGAATGCAGAGCAAGATGATATTAATATATATCTTTCTCATCCTTAGCACATGTATACAAATAACAGATAGTGGAAACAAAGTATGCAAATACAATCAATACACTATTGAAGATCCAATTGGACAAGGGTATGGAATTGATTGCAGCAATGCTTCGATTAAAGACTTATCCCAAATAAATTATGATATGCAACACCTTAGAACATTGTAAGTTCTTCATTTTGTTTTTTATATACAAATACGCTGTGGAGAAGTGTCTGACAACAACTACTTTGTATTTAATTGGCTTAACATTGTTAGTTTGTCACGGCATGGTATAGAAGTGGGACAGGGTCACAGGTCCCGGGACCCATAAAAGTAGGACTAAGAAAATAAAAGTGGGTCCTCAAAAATAAAGTTTGAATCCAAAAATTAAAGTGGGACCACGAATGAAAGAGGGACCACCAAAATAATAAAGTGAGACCCAGAAAATAAAATTGGACCACCAAAAATAAAAGTGGAACCCCACAAATGAGTATGGCGTGGTATGCTAGTAAGCGCCATCCTCTGAACCGCCCCACACCTAAATAGAAGACCAAAGCATCCCACGAAGGAAGGAAATTTTTTTGCAACCCAAATGGACATTTGACACGAGACGGAACGTGACCCGTTTAAAGCTATCACAGACGATACCATTGAAAAGGCATCAAATCAATGTCAAGCGATAATGATGATTTGAAAGATGACTTCATTGCCATTTTGTGGAAATATTTCGTTATTTTATTGTCAAGCGCCCTCATTTTTCATACTGTATCTTTTTTTTTAATAACCGTCCAATTCAATTTTTTCAAAAGTTAATAACTGCATCCCTCGAATAAGCGTCCCCTTCTAATAAGCGCCCACTGAAAAAAATCCAAAATTGGAGGATCTTCTTTGATCTTTCAAATAAACGGAGAGCTAAATAATCAGCGGGCGGATGCACTGGAAAAATAAAGGAAATAATCTGGGGTAGCGAGTTTAAAAAAATGAAGTCTTTTCTTTGTTACAAACACGCAGCGTAGCGTCCGCACTGTTGAATAACGGCATCAAGTTCGTCAAACCAGACCAGAGTTCAGTAGCCTGTTTCGCAGACCCGCCCCGCGTTTTCTCGCCAGACGTCGAGTTTGTAGTACAGGCTAGAGTTCAGAAGTTCCTCAAAATTTAATAATATCGAATATCGGCGGATGCTTAATAATTGGGGCGAGGAGCGGGGTGCAAAAATTGGAAAAACATTGCAAACTTCACTTTGTTGATCCAATCTTATTCTTTTTTAGACAATTACACGATAATTATTTAACAGAATTTCCGATCACAATGATTAGAACCATAACCTCACTTAATGTCTTGTAAGTTAATTTTTCATACAGTAATCCCAGTAAACAAAAACTTATTCAAAGTCAGCAGTAATGGCCCTCGTACGACATTGTTCTAGCGTCTTTACTTCGGACTTTAAACAAGTTTTTTGCCTACTGGGAACAGTCAGTATGTGACGTTTGAGCACCATCAAAAACAACGTCTTTTTTATGTTGATTGGACGTTAGTGCACATTGGGCAACCTCGTTCCCAGAACTTCTTGCCTTTTTGTATTTCTCCCTGGGAGCGAGGTTGCGCACTGGGCAGATTTTTATCTTAGGGATTCAGTGAAAACTCTAAGTAAACCCAATGGGAAAAACCCGCAGTAAAGACGCTAGAACAACGTTTTCCAACTTTGGGATTGGAGTATTTCTGATATTTGTTACAAACTCCCAGTGAGCAAAAACTTGTTCAAAGTCCGCAGTGAAGACGGTAAAACAGCGTCTTCAAACTGTTCTAGCGTCTTTACTGCAGACTTTGAACAAGTTTTTACCCATTGGGTAATTTGTTAATACTACTTTGATTAGTGAAGAAGAGGGTTAGTCAACGAGCTTGCAATTGATTGGTTTCTTTGGTACGAAGAAAGTCCCTTAGCTACTTACATATATATTTTTAACATCTAATCTTCTCGCTTCCCTGTTTGTTTTCACATATATTTTTTATATCTAGATCTCTAGGAAATAATTTATTCCCCTGCGACTGTGGAATCAGTTGGTTATGGAAGGAATATATAGGTATATCAAACATTCTCCCGCGAAATCTGACTGGCTTTCACATAACAGAGAACGATTTAAATACATCTCAGTTAACCAATCATCTCCCAAGACGGTTCCCGCCGTTAACTTGTATAAACACGACGTCTCATGATCGGTTGCTATTCGATGAAATTGATTTGAGTCATTGTATGGATGATTTTACAGACCGAATGGGCACAACTCATACAGGTAAGTTTTTCTTTGTTTAGTTCTTTTCTGAGATAATAACCCTGCTGGAACGAAACCACTAGATCGTATCGATTTACGCGCAATTAATTACGAGACATCAATGCGATTAACGGTTAATTCTTAAAATTTTGACAGATCAGTTGATTGGAGCAAATAGCCACTACGGAGGGATGATTGATGAGCATTACAGTGGACAAAAACGTGTTCAAAGTCAACAGTAAATACGCTAGAGCAACGTCGAGCGATGTTATTCTAGCGTCTTTACTGCGGACTTTGAACAGGTTTTTGTCTACTGTCAGGAAAAAGTTAACTTTCCGCGCGAATGGAATGTCTTCTTTTGGCTTTCGGACGGACTTTTTCGCTTAATGGAAATCAACGTTAACTGAGGATTCGTTATAACTAGTGTTCCTTCTTATAACTAGGTGGGTTGAAAATAAAGTTGATACTGTATATCGATTGATTACAGTATTCGATAAATCGAAGTCCACCTGTATAACTATACAGAGAACTATAGATAGAGAACTTTTATTTTGTTTTTGTTTCTAGTTGTACGTGATGATCGTAGTTTGCAAGACGAACATAATCCTTATCGAAATGTGCCAGGAATAAGACCACCAGGCGATTGCAATGCATTGATGGCAATCGCAGCACTTGGAATTTACTTATTTCTACTAACAGGGTGGGTAGTATGTGTTAAAGTAAAGGAGAGAAGACAAAAAAGGTTTGTTGGATATACACAGCGTGAAAGACTACTGAATACGGACTCGTATAACTCCGTATTCGGACCGTGTATATTGTAATACTATGATATGACAATGTGCAGTCCACAAGCCTGAACATAACTACCGGATATCACCTCAGGAGGAGTGTTTTTTTAATATAGTTTTCAGCCTTTAAGCTGAACACTATACTCAAAAAACACTCCTCCACAGGTGATGTCCGGCAGTTAATATTCAGGCTTGCAGTCTGTATATGGATATGTACGGGTCCGTATTCTGTAGACTTTCACTCTGTAATCGTTACCGTCGTAGTAAAAGTAAAATGGAAACATCCAATGGAAACAAAACGTGGGCTCAATGTCGATCCATGTGCCTGTAGGGTTGATCCATGTGCCTGTAGGGATAATTTCCATAGTAATAACATGAAAACAAGGTGTTGGTTGCGCTCAAAGTAGAAACTTGTTACAATGCAGTGCAGGGACTGCACAAAAAGGAAGTCATTGCATTGCAACAAGTCTACTTTTAACAACGCCTCATTTTCATGTATTTGTGAATAGGTCTATTGCCATAGCAACAAATATTAAATACCACTAAAGATGTGTAAAGTTATGTAATAAACATTTCGAACGCTTATTAGAACGTTCTCGGGTCACGTGGATTAGCCACGTGATCTGATAACGCGCGTGTATTTCTAGTCAGTCAAAGATAAACATTGATAAAATTACAGTCTCCAAACTTTTCAAGATGGAATACTTTACTCTAAACACTGTCCGACAGCTTTGTAGTTGAAAACTATTCTTAAAAACACCCAACCTCGTTCCCAGGGCTTCTTAAAAACACCCTTCCATAATTGATACTTATTTTATAACTTGGATTTCCATATATGGCAATACACGTGATGTACACATGATGGCGCAATTTGCTCACTTGGAAGAAATCAATTGCATTATCAATGACTCAAATACTCTTCTCTATTGATTTTAATTTATTCTTTTTATTCTTCTTAAATTCACATAGCGAACGACGTATAGCATTCGAAAACAATCGAAACCGTATAAACGCTACAGAAGAATGGCATGAGCGGAATGTACGGAATATACCTACACAAGAATCGAATGGGCGGAATGTACGGAATCCACAAAAAAGACCTACACAAGAATTGCATGGAGGCAATAATATAAAGGAGCTAGCACCTTATGTTTCCAAATCTTCCCATCCAAGTAATATCACCAGAGACCTCGTTAGGTTACCTGAACATAAGCCAGAAACCTCTAACCATGAAACACCGAAAACAAACGATTCAAGTTTATTACGTACATTTTCACATTACTCCCTTGGTACTGATAGTGAGCATATGAGAAGTCTAACTTCAAGATCTTCGTTTGAATTTATAGATCCAAGTTTAGCATCTCCATTCCAATTTCAACAGCTGTTAGTAGGTGGAGTGACGACAAAGAGTGATATTATTTCTAGCGGAAAAGCGATGCAGTCAAAAATTGCCTGTCAGCAAAAGTTAATCAGTGTTACTTCTATGCCTACAATTGACGAAAATTTGACGGATTCACATATAAGCATCCCTGCAAGTCTAAATAAAGGTATCGAAAGTCCCACAACTAATGTTCAACAGCTGGAATCAATCAACAAGTTTGGGAAAAATCCATCTCAAGAAGCACCAAGTATTACCGAATCAACAGAAGCTCATATAGTAATTTCATCCTCATCATCATTCGAATTATTCCGTTCACTTAATGTTCTTCGGTCTTCACATCCAAGTAATGTCAGTAGAGATCTCGTTGGAGTACACGAACATAAATCAGAAACCTTCCACCATGAATTATCGGAAAGAAAGGATTCTAGTTTATCACGAAGTGTTTCGCATTATTCCATTGGTACTGATAGTGAACATAGGAGAAGCCTAACTTCAAGATCTTCTTTTGAATGCGTAGGACCAAATGGTTCAGTATCTCCATTCACATTTCAAGCGCTGGTAGTAGGAGAGGTGACGGCAAAGAGTGATATTTTGGATGGAAATGGTACACCTAAATCTGTGAACCAGAAAAAGTTATTCAGTATTACTTCTATGTCTACCATTGAAGAAAATTCAAGTATGAGCCGACCACCAAGTCTAGATAAAGATATTATCGAAAGTCACACAACTAATGTCGAACAGCCAGAATCAACCAACAAGTTTGGAAAAAATCCATCTCAAGAAGCACCAAGTCTTACCGAATCAACAGAAGCTCATATAGTAATTTCATCCTCATCATCGTTTGATTTAGTTATTGAACCTGCTGTTTCTAAATCTTCCCACCGACTAAGCAAGAGATCTAACAGAGATCTCGTTAGTTTAAATGAACATAATCAAGAAATGTCCCACCTTGAAATGTCGGAAAGGAACAATTCCTCTTTATACCGCAATTTTTCGTATTTTTCTATCGGTACTGACAGTGAACATATGAAAAGCTTCACTTCAAAATCTTCGTTTGAATGCGCAGGATCCAATAACAGTTCAGTATCTCATTCAGTAGAAGGATTGATGGCAAAAAGCGACAGTTTTGAATATAGAAATGACGGGAAAGCGGTACGCCCAAAATTTGCTGAACAACAAAGGTTATTCGGCGTTAATTATATGTCTACCATACAGGAGCATTTGATGGATGCCAGCTTGAACCCGCCTGCAGATCATAATAACGGTTTGGAAACAACATTTGAGATAAAGCAAAAGCCATGCAATCTGGACCAGATAGTGTCTACAATGGGAACAAAGCTTGTGGATACTAGTATGAACTCAACTGTACTTCTTGATATCAGCTTCAAGAGTCCCACAGAGTTTGTCACTCAGCAAATACAAAGCGATGTTGTGGCAGGCGTGTCTACAAAAAATCAAGATCTATTGGATACCAATATTAACCGACTTTCAGAACTGAATAATGGTCTCAAAAGTGATACAACATTCGACGTTCGACAAAATGCGTACGATGTTAATGTAAGTGGTAATGAAACTAAATCGAATCAGAATGTTACAGCGCAACCATCTGCCGATATAAGTTTTGAAAATCAAACAAAGTCTGTTGTTCAGGACAACTCATTCGGTGTTTATGAAACCGATACTGTAGAGGTTTTGCCTATAATGGATATAGGTCGTGAGAGTCACGTAAAATCTATCGATTGGCAAAATCCATCTGACATCTATGAAACGGAAACTGTACATGACTTATCTACAAGGTGTGGGGATTTCAAGAGTAACACGAAATCTATCGTTCAGCAAAACCTATCCGGCAAATCCGAAACCGACAATGTTGTAGAAGTGGCTACTATAGACAAAGATTTCGATCACGCAAGATTTGTCATTCAGAATAACGCACCCAGTATTCATGGAAAAGATACCGCAAAAGTAGCTACAATGGATATAAGTGTGAATACAAGCAACCATTCCGACAAGGATTTTGAAAGTCACACGAAAGTTTTAAATCCAGAAGAATCAACCGAGAACGTTGAAAATAAAGATTGCGGAAAAGAGTCACAGTCATCGCAACTTGCAAATACTGAAGGAACTAGTCCAAACGTTGAAGAGACTCATTGTAAAACTAAAAGAAGTAGTAGCTTTCATCTATTCTCAGGAGTAGCTCGTTTAGTCCGAAATCTTAAAAAGCCATCGAAAAAGGGAGAAATGGAAACAAATACTAAATATAGTGAAGAAGAAATAGAAACAGAAAAATCTTTTCAAAGAAAAAAGAAAATAAATAAATATACGAAATGCAAAACTACTACGGATGTTGGTTCATTTGATCCGCCATGCTCTTCTTCCGAAGATTCCGGAAAAAAGGAAAATGTCAAAGAAGTAACGGGAAATTGTATAATTCCTTCACAGTCATCGACGTTTCCGTCATCATCATTAGGTTCGCAACTTGCAAATACTGAAGGAACCAGTCTAAATGTTGAAGAGACTCATTGTAAAACGGAAAGAAGTAGATTTCATATATTCTCAGGAGTAATTCGTGTAGCTCGAAATCTTAAAAAGCCATCGAAAAAGAGAGGAATGGAAACAAATACTAAATATAGTGAAGAAGAAATAGAAACAGACAATTCAGTTCAAAGGAAAAAGAAAATAAATAAGTATACGAAATGTAAAACTACTTCTGATGTTGGCTCACTTGATCCGCCATGCTCTTCCTCCGAAGGTAAGAATAATAGTATGAAAGACGACGACTTAATATGCCATTCATTCAGACAAAACAGGAGAAGCACCGCAGATGTACAGCCATTCGACCAATCAACTTCATTAGGAAGTACAAATAGCTGCATAGATGATGGTGAGTCAAGCAGATCATGTTCAGCCAGCAAAAACAGAAGTGCTACATACGCTGGTTCATTTGATCCGCCATGCTCTTCTTCCGAAGGTAAGAATAAAAGTATAAAATACGACGATTTAGTATACCATTCATTCAGACAAAACAGGAGAAGCACCGCAGATGTACAGCCATTCGACCTATCAACTTCATCAGGAAGTACAAATAGCTGCACAGACGATGGTGAGGCAAGTCGATCATTTTCATCCGGAAAAAACGCAAGTACCGCAAACGTTCCATTGTTCGGCCCATCGGGTTCATTGCAAAGTAACGGCGCAGAGGTAGGTAACTTATAACAATAATTTCTGAGTTTTATATATTGCTATTTTGATTGAAATGGCTCGGTGAAAGAAAAACGTTCTTCTCTCTATTCACCTAGGGAATGTTTAAATCTTGTGTACTTGGGGGTGGTTTCCACTCGCATTCGGTTTATTTCTGATGAGGATGTACCAACAACATAAAACCTGGTACAACAGTAAACCAATATAAGGATATTTTGATAAAAAAATAAATTGCTGACGTCATTGTGCGGTCATGTATTATTTGGTGGCGGTCACCCGTATTTACAATATTTTAATAGTAATTCTTTTGTAGTTTTTTTTTATTTTTAACGTTAACTAAATTATTTTTATGCACTGTGCAATATACTTTCAATTTCTTTACGACGAATAGATAGGGCGCCAATATATTTAAAAATATATATAAAAAAAAAAATTATCTTCTGATCTATGGCAACCAAAATACAAATTGATAAAAATATTTAATAAATTATTTTGACCAATAAAAATATAGAAAATGTCTTCCAAAATGGTTCCATCAAAAGTTTAAAAATTACCAAAAATGTTTGTTTTTTTAAATACTGGGGGGGGGGGGGGGGGGGGGGGGGGGGGGGGGGGGGGGGGG
>JAULBZ010002239.1:0-19280 GCA_032360805.1 Neoturris breviconis
TTCATATCATAACCCGAAGCAATGCTCAAAAATCACTCATCCACAGTGGATATGAATTGCATACACACATTATACATTATAGCATTAGTGTACACCAGATTAAAATAGAGAAAACAATATAAGTTGTGATTTTAAGGACTTGGTATGTTACATAGGCTATATTATGTAAAGGAGAGGATATACTTTGACCATACTTAAAATAAAATATTTAATATGTTACGGTGGTTGTCATCATCTATTATTAAAATTAAAAACAAATAAAGAATAATGAAATAGAAGATTAAATATTCATTAAAATAATTTACTATTTTTTTAAAAAAGTCTTTCTCTGTTGAGTTGTGTAGTCATTATATTTCTAACTTGCATTGGAAACAATTAACAATATCATAAAAATCAACATACACTTATGATAGTAATTAAATGTTTTATGACCATAAAGTGAATACACATTAATATCTATTACAAAATTGAAGAGGGTAGCTTCCCAAAATCAAAATAGAGACTTCAATTCCTAAAATTTCTTTGAAATAAAAACCTGATCATTTGGGTATGATATTTAGGTGAATGTGGTCAAAACCTCATAGAATCCAAATTCTCAAAAGTCTCTAATTCTCCCTTAAAATTTTAGAATGTTACTTAGGTGAATGTAGTGAAACCTCTTAAAATTCAAATGTTCGAAAATTCAAAAGTCTCCCTTTTTCCGCAATACTCAGTCCCAAATTGACAAAATTGAAAAACATATGGCTAGTGGTCTCGTAATATTGCCTAGAATGCCATAACCAAATTTTAGAACAGTTTGGACCCTTTTTGCCCAAACATCGGGACCGACTTTGGCAAGCCCTTCTCCACTAAGTGATAGTAATAGCCAATCCAAACTTCGTTTTGGTGAGCTAAAAATAGTTGAACGAGTAAATACCTTTTTCACAGAACTTCCCTGTACTATATTTCGAACATACACACATTGTACCATTTTCTATTGATACACATCTTCCAGGGAAGATACAGGGATTGTTACTTGCGCAATAGTCAGGATGATTTCCTATGATTACAAACATTGAGATGACTACAACAATAAAGCAATAAAAAAATATTTGACTTAAAGGAAATCCAAAATTCACAATTTGAATTCACCACCAATGTAAACAAACTGTCATTTAGCAAAATACAATGTGGTTAAGTACCCTAAAGAACATTGAATAATACTATTGTTAAAGCAAATGTGCAATACACTAAACAGTTTAAGAAGTTTATCAAAACAAACTAAAAGCTGTTGTTTGAAAGAATTTCGGATTTCCTTTAATTACTTAGACGATGTGACAACATTGAGGAATTTTGAGTTTTGGTTGTACAAACTCGAGCTTCAAGATAGTTGTTAGACATCACCTGTGGAGGAGTGTTTACCACAAGGTGATTCTACTGAGTGGTTGCTGCTGCATGTTAGGTTTAGTGACTTGGAAGTAAAGTATATTTACATCAGAATGATTCGAACCCTATTTATGCCAGGCTTTTGAGAGGTTAATTCAACCAGGGGCAGATTCCGCTACCACCTGAGATCTCAGAATTGGGAGCTTGTAAAGTCCTGAAACTTACTACCATATGTAATAAACATTAAAATGACAAAAATATTTGCTGACATCATCAATATTTTGCTGACATCATCAAATATCATACATTGGTGTGAAATTTTAATGAAAGTGTGTTTTCTTTGGAAACCAATAACTTTTGTTCTAGAACCTATTTTTACATTCGAGTTTCTGAAAGAGAATACATTGATATTTAACATATCAAAATAGCGTGTAGTTATCATGTAGTTTGCTCAGAATAACGGGCCAAAGCTACCAAATTTAATACCAAATCTCAAAAAAAGCTGACATGACGTCACCAAATGATGCCATGAAACTGTGATTCAAAATAAATGTGAATTAGGCATACAAAAAAGTTATTCAAAAAAAACGTGAAAGTGGCAGAAAACGCATTCAGAATCCAGTTGATATTAATAGGGTAAACTTGGTAAAAAATTGATTTAATTTCACTCAATAATTTTTCTATATTACGGTCAGTTAAAAAATAAAAGCTTTTTACAAAAAACAGAGTAGAAAATTTTGAAAATGATTGACCCAGTCAGTTGACAAATAAACAAATATTTTAAGGACAACTTAAATTGGAAATATATTTGAGACACCATATTAGTTGTATTTTCTCATGGCCAATTAGAAAAGCTCGACACTCAGGTTTTAAAATTAGAAAAGCTCGACACTCAGGTTTTAAAATTAGAAAAGCTCGACACTCAGATTCTTTACAAGTCTAAAATTAATTGTCAGTCATCACCTGTAGAATAATGCTCTTTAGTATAGTTTTCAGTTTTTTTGAGTAATTTGTAGCTGAAATTTATACTAAAAACACTTTTCCACAGGTGAATTTCAGACATGCTTTACACTGTGGAATGTTATCACTCTCACGGTGATTGACAAAACATCCTTCTTAGAAGAAAGGTTGACACAACAATAGAAACATACTTATACATTCATCCTTTCTGACTGTACCAGTAAAGTTTGTTGTAAATCCATTAGGACAAAATGTACACTCAGACATTACAATATCACTAGCAAATTTATAGCTTCCAATGGGGCATGCTTCACAGGATTGACTTGACAAGTTGAAATATGCACCTTCATAATGACAACGCTCTTTAAAAGAAAAAATAAATCAGAAATATAGCTATCTTATATAGGGCTATTGTTTGGTAGAACTATTTTTAAGGTAAGAGGGAAGAAATATAGCTATCAAATACAGGGCTATTGATTGGTATAGCTATTTCTAAGGTAGGAAGGGGGAGAAATATAGCTATCGTATATAGGACTATTGATTGGTAGAACTATTTCTAAGGTAAGAGGGTGATTACTGTTAAAAATTGAGCGCTCTTATTTTATAAAAAAGTTACAAAAACAAGATTGAGGGCATCCTTTAACACTATACACCACTCAGACAAGTTAGCTATTATGAATAAGCTCTCCCCTTGAATAAACCCCCATTCTCGCTGTTTTCTCAAATAAGATGAGAGCTTAATCAAATAATTAAGGCTAAAACATTTTACAGCACAAAGCTATGCTCAAATATTACTTCTCCACAGTCATTATTTGCTTTATTTCGACAACATAATTAATCTGTTTCATCTAATAAAGAAATCAATTATCTGTAGGTTCATTAACAAATTTAGCCAACTCTCAGAATAATTCTTAACATAAGAAAGAGCAAATAATCGTTATGGAGGAATTTTCAAGCTTGGCATCAGGCTATACATATAGTCAGAGGTTACGCTCAAAAATCCCTCCTCTGTGATTAGAATTTAGTTTTAAGCACTGTCACTGGCAATGAAGTCTTACTAATACACTTCGTGCTAGCTGATAGTCCAGACACTGTTGTCATTCCAGCTGGACAATAACGGCATACTTCTTGTGCATGTCGTGCTAATGGTTGATAGGAACCCACAGAACATTTGATACATACAGTTCCATTTAAATATTCCCCTAGAGTACAAGCTTTTACACAAGATCTAGCACCAATATTAGATGTTGCGTTGTCACTAGAGCAGTCAATGCATTTTCCATTTTGTCCATATGTATTCATAGGACATGGTTCACATTTCATTCCAACATTACTAAATCCAGCTGGGCATACATCTAAATATAATATTTAAATATTTAATGTTGTTATTTAAGTGCAATGCTTGCAATAAGAGCAACGAGGTTGTCCAGAATTCCGGACATTTACGTTTGAATGTCCATGTACTGAACGATACACAAATAAACATACATGATTCAAACATTTATGCATTAATGACTAAATAAAAATCTAATAACATACCAACACAATATGACTGTCCTGGTATACTCTTCATATTATTAGCACATGTTTTACATTGAACAGCACTGAACTCATCTTGATACATGCCTGCTTTGCATGGTTTGCAATTTTGTGTTGATATATTGTAATAATTACCACGATCACATGTAGCTACAAATTTAAAGTAACAACATTATCTTAGAAACATGAAAATGTTAACTTAGAAAAATCTGTTGTTCAGTTAATTATATTTTTCTCTTCACAGAGCATGCTGTTCAATCATTCAAAAAAAAATTCAATCATTACAAGATTATTATTCACCAAGCTATTATAAATTATTCTTCAAGCAGCTGTAAACATTTTAGAATAAGTTCACTGGAATAAATGCACTCAAATAATGGCAGATATTTTATTGAATTTGGAAAACAATAATAAACCCGAAAAAAATTATTTTTGTGCGAAGAGTTATTAATTGAATTTTATTAATTAAACAGTCCTTGAAATTCACTACGGCAATCACCTGCAGAGGAGTGCATTTTCAGCCAGTCTGGATGAAAATTATGTTCCAAGCACTCCTCCACAGGTGATTTCCGTAGTGAATTTCAAGAACTGCTAAAGTTAATCTTCCACAAAGTAGCTAACCATTGGATGAAAATTATGTTCCAATGCATTCCTCCACAGGTGATTGCCGTAGTGAATTTCAAGAACTGCTAAAGATAATCTTCCGCAAAGTAGCTAACCATTGGGAAGGAACCATGCTTATAAAAAGAACAAATACATACTGAAGAAGAGCAATTTTTTAAACAATACCAGCAAATAATAATCACCCCTTCAGAGTGTATTTAATGTTCGATGATAATAATTACTAACCAAGACCATATGAAATTTCCAAATCTGAATTATCAGCATTGTCAAACACATACTCAATGTAATTATTTCGCCATGGTCGGAATTTTGCCAAAATTATGGTATCTAATTGCTTTCCACAAAGTTTATCTAGTGAAAATAAAACAATGAATAACTGAAAAACCACATTAAATGCGTTATGAAAACATGGCACTCTTAAACTGCTTTCTAAATAAGGATAATATAATAAAGAGCTTGAGTAACATTTCTTTTTATTTCACGTAAAAATCTCGAGATTATTACGATTTTAAAGTTTATGATAATATTGGTATCCAGAAATTTATGCAAAAATTATGACATCATTGTGTATACAAAATATTATAGTTGCTTAATTGCTGGTATCTACACATGTAATACAGCTTGATGCATAAACCTTATAGAATTCAAATTCTCCACTTTTTAAAAAATCCATTTTTTGCTGATACTCGGTCCCGAGTTGACGGTCTCGTAATATTGGCTAGAATGCCATAACCAAAAATGCAATTTGGACCTTTTTTGCCCAAACATTTGTGGCGAGCTTTTCTAGAATATCGCCACAAATGCTGGCAATGAATTTCAAAATGCTAGCCCTTCGGGAATATGGTCTGTTAACCCTAGTTTAACAGAAAGAGGAGTGCCCCCCCTCCCCTGCTGGAAAATTTGTTATATCTCCAGAACCGTTTATGCTATGCAGCTAAAACTTTTGGTCTTTTATTATAATTTTATTACGAAAATTTTGGCGCAAAAAAATCCTAATATTAGCGAATTCTCAGGTACAAAATGTATTCAGCATGTTTGGTTCTCAAGATAAGGTGGGGAGGGAAGCCCCCTGGGTTAAACTATGGACCTACCAATACCCCCGGTAAAGCTAGGGTTAAGAAAAGTGGGCGGCTATCGCTGCCGCCAAAAAGTGTTAGCAATAGACCATCTAACTTTGTTTGGTGGGCTAAAAATGACTGTCGAAAAATTTATGGTCAAAGTCTTACAGAAAAGTTAATTTTTAAATATTTTCCAAGTCTAAATGTAATTCTGGTCAAATCCTTATAAACAGTGAAAAAAACTAAAAAATGTTCGAAGTCAACAAAAATTAAAATTTTGGTGAATGTGCCTAAAGTCTCATCAAAAATATCAATAAATAATTTTAAATGTGACTTTGGAAAAATCACAAATTGGTGAATGTAAATCAAATTTTCTCCACTTTTGAAAAAATCCCTTTTTCACTGATACCGTGGACTGAGTGGACGAAATCGAAAACTAGAATATTGCCACAAATGCCGGTACCAAATTTTGAAATGCTAGCACTTCGGTAACATGGTCTGTTAAGAATGGCAGGACGACACCATTTCCGCCAACACTGTAAAGTGATAGCAATAGCCCATTCCAACATTGTTTGGTGAGCTAATAAACAAAAGTAAATGTATAAGCATTAGAGGTTCGGAAATAAATAAACTCGCTCTGGCATACACAGGACAAATTTTAAAATTAAAAACTAAAAAATTCACCTGTTAATTCTGTTCCAAAGCCTTTAAATTGACCTTTCATCTGTATATAGTTTGTGTGACAATTAGACTGACTTGATAAAAATGTTGATTTAAACTCAATGGCTAATACTTGTCTCAGTTGATTACTTGGGACATCAGTAAAATTAAAGACCAAGTAATAGTTGTTCAAGACTCTTGTGGATTTCACAAATTTGCCAGATGTTGTCAGTATCTCCCCAAATACTACAAGTCAAGCAAATAATCAAAATTAAAATCAACAGAAAAAGAAGAAAATAATTGGTTGTCAACAACAATAACATTAAAATTGTTCGTTCAACTTAAATGGGTCCAACTATTCAGATGGGTCCAACTATTTAGATGGGTCCAACTATTTAGAAGGGTCTAACTATTTAGATGGGTTCAACTATTTAGATGGGTTCAACTATTTAGATGGGTTCAAATATAAACAGGAGTCACTTTCTGTTATCCGAATAAATATAAAGAAATGAAAGGAATGAATCATCTTGCCGAAAACAACCAGTGTAGATGAGTGACGTCTGAGCTTTAAGTTTTGTAAGCTGCCTGAGTCATTCATCAACAATGATTTGATATCATGCCAAGCAATAATTCTTACCGCAGTCGTTTAAGCTTGATGATTTCTCATACAATGTTACTTTACCAGCAGGACATGGTAAACATTTTGTGGCTCCTACAACAGTATAAGAATGCAATGGACATGCTTGACAACCTATACTTGTGTACATGAAACCAGGATCACAATGTGCTGAAACAGTAAATGATACAAATGAATCAATACGTTAATACAATAAATGAAATAACGATCACAAAATAACAAATAATAGGAACATGTGCATATATATATATATGTATGTGTGTATATATATATATATGTGTATGCACACACATGTATATAGTAGTAGTACTACGTATTATAGGCTATAATAGAAACCATGTATTTATTTTAAATTTATTTTTAATAGTTAACACTTAAATAAAATATCTAATAAAAGGTGGTGGTCATCATCTGGTATTAAAATTAAAAGAATAATAAAGAATAATGAAATAGAAAATTACATTTTCTTTAAAACAATTCATTGTTTTATTAAGAAAATCTTTCTCTGCTGGATTGTGTATTGTCATTATATTTCTAATTTGCATTGAGAGTAATTAATAATGTCATAAAAGCCAACTTATATTCATGGCAGTAATTAAATGTTTTAGGACCCTAAAGTGAATACACATTAATATTTATTTCAAAATTGAAGGAAGCTTCCCCTAATCAAAATGCAGACTTCAATTCTTAAAATTTAAAAATTTATATTACAAAAAATATCCCTTATCATCTCAAAAAATTGAGGAGGGAGCTTTCCCAAAGTACAAAATGGCAGCCAAAAAAGATTCAAGGTCACCGTCTCATAAGAAAAAAAGTCCAAATGTGATTCTGGTAATCATATCCTTAGAAACAGCCGAAAAAAATCTTTTTTTTTTCTTACTCAACAAAAACCATAAATTGATCATTTTAGTGATTGTAAATCAAATTTTCAAGAATGTTCAAAGTCTCTACTGTTGAAAAACCCCTTTTCAGCATATACTCGATCCTAAATTGATAAAATCGAAACAAATTTGGCCAGCAGTCTCGTAATATTGCCTGGAATGCCACAACCAAATTTCAGGATGGTATCATTCCTTTTCGGTTCATTGAACTAAAAATGCAATTTAAACTTTTTTTGCCCAAAAACTAGGGACTGAGTGGACAAAATCAGAAAATATTTAGCAAGCCCTTCTAGAATATCGCCACAAATGCTGGGCTGAATTTCAAAAAGCACTTCGGTAACATGGTCTATTAAGAAAAGTAGTCCACTATCACTGCAAAAGAGATATCATTGTTTGGTAGGAATTGAAGTGAACCAACAAAATGTATTTGTCATAAGATTTAAACAATTGATGTTATTACATAAACATGGTCTAGGGGCTTTATTTCCAATACTCCAAGTATTTGCTGGACAAGCGACACAAGTTAAACTTCCTTGCTGTAGTGTAGTAAAGTTTTCAGGACATAGTTCACAATCTGGACCAATAGTAGAATTAATATAATATTTGAATCCAACTGGACAAGGAACTACGAAGAAAAATAAAGAATAGGTATAAGATTATTTAATAAACCAGAAAACCATGCCCATATTACACATATCTGTAATGGTTAGAAGAACCAGAAAACCATGCCCATATTACACATATCTGTAATGGTTAGAAGCTCAAATATAGCCAGCCTAGTTATATTATTATCAGGTGATAGATTGAAAAATATAAAATGTGCATATTGCATAAGCATAAAGCAAAAGATTGTCCAAGATAATATCTTCTTTTAAAAAGTGTAAAAAAGGTCTATGCCAACAATTATTTTCTAATGAGTTCAAAAATAATATGACATTCTCTTAAAAAGTGAATAAAATGCTTTGAACATTCTGTTGATGGGTGATAAGAGGTAATGAGGTAGCAGCTCAATCAATCACTGACCAGGGCTAAACTCAAAAAGGATTGAGGGTATAATTTGTAAAATCTTCAAAGAACAGGATGAATAGATTATATCAGTGTACACTTAATGACTGTTATTCATTGTTAAAACTTATGGAAATAATGAGGTTATCACCAATATATCAGGATATGCAAGAAACTCTAAATTTGCCACACCAGAGTATTATAGAAGAACAATTCACCAAAATGTTTCAATACTGTAAACTACACAGAAAAAGATATTGACCTATCTTGTAGTTTTATGCCTATGTTTCTAGTTTATATAAAATTTCAAAACATTTATCCTAAGAAGTTTAATTCAGTAACACCAACTGCTCGGTCCACAAGTGACACGAGAGAAAAACTTTGGAAGAAAAGCATTACTTCAGTTCAAAGTTCCTGACAATGTTTCATTATTTTGCACAAAGAGTATAGAACTTCTACAATGCCGTCCTCTTCCTTTATTCACTAAATAAATTCACTATATAAATTCAAATAATATTGGCAATCTAACTGTGGTATAAAATAATTATAAAAACTTACTGCATTCAGTATCAGCAGTGTTAGGAATTGTACCATTACGACATAGAGCTCCTTTTTGCTTAGTCTGAATTTCTATAAACAAATGCAAAGAGTAAAATTAAAGGGACCATTAAGAATATTTATTCCAAAAGCAAACTTGCGTAGTTTAAAGAAAATTTATTTTAAAAAATGCGACAAAAACACAGAACACAGAAGAGTGTTACATCAACAAGCTTACAATTAAGTGGTTTCTGCTGTACGAAGAAACCATCCATTACAAGATCGTTGATTTAGTATACTCCTCTATAGATTTTATCTTGAGTTGTTCCCTAAAGTCTGGCTCGTAGATATACAAATACAAGAAGTTGGGACTAACGTTAAACAGACTTACCGTAACATCCGGGCATTGCTTTGTAGATGTAATAACTACCATCAACATCACAACGTTGCAAAGGACTGGTTATATCAAATTTACTTGAAAATGGGTAGTCACCATATCGCATATATTGTCTATATTGCGCACTTTTACAAACGAAAAAGTAGGTAAGTATAAGTGATACATTGACATTCAAAGCTGGATGTCTTTCAACGCAATACTTTCCTATGAGAATTAAATATATAAATATTAAAACCAAACTATTATTATTTCAACACTTTTGGTCTACCTTCTTTTTCCCATGAAGATAGAGTTGCTACAAAGCCTGCTCAAACCTCAAATATATTTTTACACAAAAATTGAATAATAACCTTAATTCAGTAAATACCTCGCTGAGAATTATCTACAACAGAGTTTAGAGTGGGCAAAAAACTTGTTCAAAGTTAGCAGTTCTAATCTTTGAGACAGACTTTGAACAGATTTTTGCTCATGGTGTCGTTGGTGGTATACAAACCTCAATAAAAGGTTCCATGTATAAAGTGTGCTTCGATATTAATATTGAAAACATAAACAAAAAGGTTGTATTCTGACGTAAAGCGCTTCAATATAATGTGCTGAAAACTTTGGTAGCCTAAAACTATGTTCAAAAACCCTCCATAGTGCTGATTATTTATATATCAAATGAGCAACAAACGCAACATTGACATCAGCTTCATTTAAAGTCAGGGAATTTATCACCACAGAAACAGTCTAGATCTCTTACAATGTTTTTTTTTTTTAAATAAATTGCTCTCTGCAAGTCAGTAAGGCCACTAAATTGTAGAAAGCTACAAAAGAGAAACACAATTTACAACAATATTAATTATTCTTTTCTGTCCGGTCAAGTAGATAAGACAAACAGCAGAGGCACCAGACCAATATGACAGCAGTACTTAATACAAAGATACATGGTAGCCTTGTATAGATAAGGGATACTCTCTGGGTAAAGAAAGGTACGTGCTCAATAGAGAAAAACAACTTTCATAGCTGCAGATTTGGCAATCAACTCAATATAGGTATTCTAGGAGAAATCATTTGGGAAGATTAGACCGAGAAGACAAAATTGGTTATTCCCAAGAAGTTTGAGGAAGTTCAACTCCATTCATCATAATAGAGGGCAGAAAAGGTTTCTAAAATTGATTAATAGAAAGAAATTTGTTTTGGAAGCCTTGGAAGTAACAAACTATTTTTTGCCCCATTCAACAACAGTATGTAGGACCAACCTCAAGCTCAGCAGTTATTTCAATCTTGTCAAAGACAAAACCTCGTCAAAGACAACATTGGACTTGCATAAAATAAATTATACTGTCGTGAATATAGCCTATTTATACAAGATGTTGTCAGGACAATCATTAATAAAGATAAGAAAAAGTGTAAGACCAAGGACTGAGCCTTGGGGAACACCCATGTTAGAAGAGTAGCTTATTCAAGATTGACCATTGAGGACAATTCTTATTTTATGATCTGAAAGAAAAGATTTTATTAATTCTAATAAGGATCCATAAACACCATAAGCTTTGAGCTTAAAAATATTGGTTGTTTTCCGTAAGTTTATAGTGCCGAGTGCAAAAGTTTTGGGTCAGTAAAATTAATTTTTGGACTGGAATCTACCGACCTTGCATTTTTTTTATTCAATATCTAGAAGTTTATACATAAATTCAAGCATTGGAAGTCTACTTTTGGAACAGCGAACGCCATCTGAACAAGGATTTAGTGCAGGAGAATTGTTTACATAAAATATTATGGTAGTCAATCCCTGATATCTAGCCTGTATATAAACAAGAAATGTAGGCTAAATTAAAAAACATGAGTTTCTTAGAAAAGGAAAATGAAAAACATATGCTGGCAAAGAAAGCAATGTCATCCTCAAGGCTTTGTCTCTCTTGATCAGAGAAGAAGCTCTGGGTACTAGGTTGGGATAAAAGTTCTGAAATAATAAGTTAAAACATTTGTTAAATACCTGTTGTTTTATTTTCTCCAACAAATTTCCAGTAAGAGGGGTAACAAGACTCTGCAACACACTTAACAAATAATTTGGAGAGAATTGGAGAATGTTCAGGAGAACACTTCTGAAGAACGATAAGAGAAATACCATCAGGACCAGTGGCCTTTGATGGGACAAGCTCAGCAATTGAAGCAGCAACCTTTTTAGAAGTAATAAGGGCACTTGCAGATGATTCTTCAGTCATAGTCCTACCGTCGCATTAACAATTTTATTAACATAGCGCATTTTAATTCATTTTTGTTGGAAAATTCTACTTTTTTCTAGACTGGGCCAAAACTTATTCATAGTCAACATAAAATATGGTAGAACATCATTTTCATAGTCCGCATTAAAGATGGTAGAACAACTTATTCATAGTCCACCTTAAAAATGGTGGAACAACGTTTTCATAGTCCACATTAAAGATGGTAGAACAACGCTTTCATAGTCCACATTTAAGATGGTGGAACAACGTTTTCATAGTCCGCATTAAAGATGGTAGAACAACTTATTCATAGTCCACATTAAAGATGGTAGAACAACGTTTTCGTAGTCCACATTAAAGATGGTAGAAAATCGTTTTCATAGTCCACATTAGAGATGGTAGAACAACGCTTTCATAGTCCACGTGCGTATTATCGCATACAAGGTTTTTACTCATGGAAGTACCTGCTTGGCTACTGACATAAGCCTTTGTAACTTAGACTGTGTAAATTATTGCCAAGTGACTTGCTCTTAAGCTTTTCTTAGACCAGCAATGAAGCAATCACAGGATTTAAAACATCATTAAATTTCAAAAAATAATGAATAATTATTTCTAGCAGAAGCAAAGAGATGTTTATTCTCATCGGAATTAGACCGTTTAAGAAGATGAAAGTGATGTTCTTTGCCTGGGCAAATATCAGCATAATTACACCTATCTAACTTCTAAACTACAAATCATGGTTATAGACCAACACAAGATCTTATAATTGATGGATTCTTAGTTTCAAGGGTTTCAAGGAATAGGACCATATCTATAAGGGTTTGATAGAAAATTGCCAATCTTTACAATATCGGTGAAATTCAATGAAATTGGAATATTGGCGCCACCTAACAGTTTGAATGATAAATACTAGTCAGTGTTATTGTCAAGTTTTGCTTTTTTACAGTTTCATATAGGAAATACCGAGGTAATCAATCAAAGAGGACCAAAACAAGATTTTGTTATTTAAAATTTAGCAGTACTACCCCAAAGAAATCCATAAACAAAACATTAACCAACTATAATGTTGTTTTACTGACAGTTCCCGCACTTCTTGTCCGGCGATTCTTTCAAACAAACCGCATAATTTTAAAGGAACGGGTTCTACAATAACAAAGTGACATGATGATGTTCAAAAGAATTAAGTTGTGAAGATTGGGAAGAAAAAAGTAGCAAAAGTCGTTACTACTAGAAGAGAAAAGTCATCTCTGAAGAAGCAATAACAACAATATTATTATAAGTAGAATAGTTGCTTATTTTCAACCTCCGGTTGTGACATGTTTTGATTCTCACTATTCATAAGCCCAATGTAAACAAACATTAGGGATTTTGAGAAGCAAGAAATATTTATGAAAAAACACCTGCATATCTAAAGTTGGCATGCAAAAACGCATGAAATATTATATTTCCATATACTAAAGAACTCAGACAAAGAAACATTGTTCAAAATGTTTGGAACAAACGAAAAACTAGGATCTTTAGAGGTGACTTTTAATCTTGATGGTTATGCAGACACTGAGTATGGAGACTTTTGGCCTTTTCCTCTGATAGAATATCATGAACACTGAACTTCGGATGCTCTGAAGAACGATTGGAACAATCATAATCATGGCAATTTGGCATTATATACAAAATGCATGAAGCAACATAAATATATTCTTGTGGTTACTCGTAGAAACAAAGACAAATTAGTATTTGACTTGATAGATGTGTATGAGTAAGATAATAAAGTAAATCTGAGAGTGATGATATATAACCATGTATACAGCCTTTAAATATGGTTAGACAAAGATTTAAAACGTTATAACCACAACCACTAAGAACTTGAAATTATTCTTTTGGAACATTATGACGTCATGTATTTTCTCGGTTCCAATCTTACCTAAAAACTCAACAGGTCAGATTTCTGAACTTGTGAAGGGAAGCGTTATGGTCAAATTAATTCAAAAATCAAGAGTTTAGACGTTGTTAGATTTGCATTTTGCTTTCTATAATAGAAGGTTGTTAGAATTAATTCTTGTTCCCCTTAATGAGGTTTTAGGATATGACTAATATATGAGAAACGAAACAATAGCTCTGAAATTTGGCCTAGAGATGTATAATCGAGTTAGTATGAGGCTGGAAAACCTTAGCGACACCCTCACCATATCCCAGGGTAAAATAAGGTTAATAGTTCATCATTAATTATAAGGCCCTTGTTGATAACGATAACAATCTAAAGTTAGAAGTAGTTTCAGAAATTTCTTGATTGTAAGCTGTTGAGAGGACAATGAGATAGTAATAGCCAATCAAAACATTGTTTGACAGGTTATACATGCTCTTTTCATAGATTTGAACTAATGGTATGAAAAATGTTGCAAGAGGTTCCTGTAATGCTATGAAGAAGGCAGTACACAAAGTTGCAAGAGGTTCCTGTATTCCTGTAATGACAAAGACAAATTAACATTGATCAAAATTAGAGTAAATATAATTAATCGCTTCAAGTTTTGTAATATGCTTACCATGCACATTATAAGTGGTATTACATCTCCCCACATTTTTGAAGGTATCCTTAGCAATGTACCAGAAGTTATCATACACACCAGGACTAAAGCTATTGTTGAAACCATACATTGACATGTGGAATTTCCCCGTTACCACACCTGTATTGTCAATAAAAGTGTAACTCGGAGGAGGGATATAAGTGGTTTGAAAAATGTATACTCCATTGACTAAACTACGAGCAATAAGCATACGTTCCTCTTCTTCAACACAGTTCACAGGACGAGGTGATTCTTTATCTAAATATTAATAACTGATCATCAGGGTCCAAGCGTTCAAAATGTTAGCAAATAATCACTGTGGAGGAGGGAGTTTTAGCATTTCAGGAAAGAAAGCTTTAAGCAATGCTCAATCAAAGGTACGGTATTGAAAGTAGCCCACGAAACCAACTGAAAGTTAAATCTGAGCACATAAATATGATTCGCATACACATATTATACGTCAGTGTTTTGTTTTTATTAAGATAGTAAAGTTTCAGTTCAAATAAACATTTGGAACACCTTTTTCAAGGTAAAATTATGTCAGGTCACTGTAGAGAAGAGTAGTGAAATTTCATATATTCATTATACATAATAGCATTATGTACTCACCAAATTAAAAAATAGAGAATATAGTATTAGTTGTGCTTTTAAAGACTTGGTATATGGTATAGGCTACATTCAGAGTACATGTATAATATTATAGTATATGCTTTAAAACCATACAACTCCAAGTAAAAAAGTCAAAGCTCAAAGAAATTTGGCTTCTTTCAGTTCCTCAAGGGTGAAATCATCATCATCTATTTGTAGATCATTTACTATTTTCGTAATCATGACGTAATCCAAGAGGAATAACTCAAGGAAGTGATCAATAGAGTAGAGATAGCAGACAGCAAAAGAAAGCATTGGGAAAGCTTGAAACTCATCAACACAATTACTGGACGAAAGTCAGCTAAGCGAGAAATCCTGAAAGGAAACTCGAAAGAAGACAGAGTAAAGAAACACTTCAGTAATCTTCTCAGCAAAGAACCGGTATTACTGGAAGAGCCTCCTGAAGGAGATTTAACGAAAATAGTAAATGATCTACAAATAGAAGATGATGATTTCTCCCTCGAGGAACTGAAAGAAGCCAAATATAACCTCTGTGAAGGAAAAGCACCCAGTCCTAAAAATATTCCACCTGAATTTTTGAAAAGATGCGATTTAGATGACTTTATTCCCGAATTTGCAAACAAGCTGCTAAATAATAACGTAAAACCAGAGCAATGGTCTAAAATAGATATGCTCCCTTTTCCAAAATCCGGTGACCTGAGTCTCACTGGAAACTAAGGAGGTATCGGCTTATCATCACTTGTTGCCAAACTTGTAAACAAAATGATATTAAATCGATTACAACCAGAAATTGACAAACAACTACGCCCAAATCAAAATGGGTTCCAACCTGGCCATTCAACAACTTCTCACATACTTGCATTACGTAGATTAATAGAAGGAGTAAAAATCCGTAACAAAAAAGCAATCCTACTGTACATTGACTTTCGAAAAGCATTTGATTCCATACACAGAGGCGTGATTATGAAAATCCTGAAGGCATATGACGTAACAACAAGGCTACTTGCAGTGATCGACAAACTCTACGAGAACACAAGAGCGAGGGTGATTACACCAGACAGAAAAAAATAGTTTTTTCAAATCATTGCCGGGGTACACCAAGGGGAAACACTAGCTCCATTCCTATTTGCCATCGTTCTAGACTATGTCATGAGAAAATCGAATCAGGGCAGAAAAGAACAGGTGGGATTTCACCTACAAAGATGACGGAGTCGAGGCGTCCCTCCAGTAGTAGTAACGGACCTGGATTTTGCAGACGATCTCTCCCAACTTATCTAAGAGATAGAACAAGCTCAAATAGTATTAAATCGTCTAAAAGAAGAAGCTGAAAGAGTCAGTCTACACTGTAATGCAAAGAAAACGGAAATACAAGCCTTTAACCACAACAGACCATTAGCAGTAACCTCAAGAGATAGAACAACTTTACAAATTGTTAAAAACTTTAAATGTCTTGGATCATGGATGGAAAGCACTGATAAAGACTTTAAAGTAAGAAAAGGTCTTGCCTGGAGCGCTTGTTACAAACTAAGAAAGATATGGACGTCATCACTCTCAAAAAGGATTAAAATTAGGCTGTTCATTGCTACCGTTGAATCGAAACTGCTGTATGGCGCGGAAACATGGACAATTAATCAAACCATGAAAAAACAACTACACAGGAATGTTACGAATGGCTCTAAATATCTCATGGAAACAGCATCTCACTAACAACCAACTATACGGTGAACTGCCGCTAGTCTCCACCAAAGTGCAGGAACGAAGATTGCGCCTGGCCGGTCAGTGCGTTAGGCATGATGATGAAGTCGCCAGTAAACTTGCCTGTTGCAACCAAGTGATGGGCACCTAAACCATGGTAGGCGTAGGCAAACCTATGTTAACAGTCTGCTAGAAGATACAGGGATAGCCAATACAGAAGAACTACGAATGATTATGCTAGACAGAGAGTGTTGGAAGAGATATGTGTATTCTGCGGGGCGTCCTAAAAAGACTACCTAGGTGAGGCAAGGTTTTATAAGATTCTTTTATTAACTTAAAGTTTTGTAAGATCAAAGTATAAATGTTATTGCACTCTAGAAGAATGCAATTAACAATTACATGCATAAATTAATCATTAATCACATTTACAATTATAATTGTAATTTTGAAATGTTTTTAAATCATTATTCACTTTGAATCTACTATGGTCATAGGAAAAGGTATGGAACACACTGTAGTTAGATCCAAAGGAAAGATGTAGGTCAATAGACCTCATAGCTGAAGGAAAGGAGGCTTACACAAGGCCCTTCAAGATAGAAAAGAAATTCCAGATGAAAAGGCCCATAAACCCACTAACATCAAACCAGTTTAAAACCTGAAGATGATTAAATTTTCTACAACTCAGTAGTCAACATAAGAGCAGATAATCACTGGTGGAGGATGATTTTTGAGCATATAACTTCATGTAATAAACTGATATTGCAGTGTTCAGAGTAAACACAACTAATCACTGTGGATGACTGATTTTTGGGAAAATATCCAGGTTTAGTATTTATCAAGGCTAGATTAGTATAGACAAGTATACTATACATACAATTCTTATAACTAAAATTCAGAATATTTAATGGTCAATCCTGATGTCTGGTGAATGTAAAAGTCATGGGGCAAACACTGTACTTTTTAAAAGAAAGTTTGAACATCTAGTAGTGTAGTTGCAAAAAGAACCATAAACATATGATGTAAGTTTCATTCCATGAATGTATGAAGACATTTTGTTTTTCTATAACAGTTTACACCAGTTTCATTTGATAACTGTAAAAAAAAAACTTTAGTTCTAACTGGCCAAATACAAAATTATAACATTAATACTATGTAACCAGATTAAAATCAGAAGATCTGTGTCATTGATTGCTTTAATCAAACCAATTTACAAGTTCACTACTGTAACACCCACCTTTACAAATACTTTATTTCTACCTTTGTATTTAAAAGTTGAAGAAACAAATTAGTTGGCAAGCTTTCTGGCAGAAAATCACTGCTGGAAATGAGTTATTTTGGGAGAGTGGCTTTCGAGCAAAGATGAAAAATGATGAAACTTAAGGTCAAACAAAAGCTAGTTTTTGTACAAAATTTAGCCCGTATAGAATAATGGCATTATAGTGTGTAGTCATTATAGAAGTGCGTAGAAAAATGTTATTATTTTAAAGAGTACTGCAGTAAACCAAATAATCCACTAGATTATTATTCTGATAACTAGATTAACTGTTTTTATTTTATAATAATACCCCCTGAGATATAATTATTATCTAGAAAAAATAAGAAATACTAGAAGGCAAACAGTGTTAAATGATCTTTAAGAAAAGTTTCTGCTTTCATCATCAAAATGTTGTTCCCCCTTGCATTGTATATATGAAAGCGTTATAAATATATTAGCTTTTTCTAGAGCATATAGAGCATTAAAAAACCTGATGCTTTTAATGTGGAAGTGTTCTAGATCATTCCGCAAACAAAAATATAAAAAGTGCTTAGTAATTGAAGCAGCAATATAACTTTCTAATACTATTATGGTTACTTGGTCATCAGATTAAAAGCTTATTGATAGTTTTAAAAAGAATCAACAAAACTCATAGTTTCGATACTGTTAAAAAAAATCCAAAACTCATAATTTTAATTCACCACAAATGTAAACAAACCGTTGTTCGGCGTAATATAATATTGTTAAGTACTGTGAAGAACGTTGAATAATACTATTGTGAAAAGCAAATGTGTAATATACCGAACAGTTTAAGATGTTATCAAAACAAACTAAAACCCGTTGATTGAAAGAACTTCGGATTTCCTTTAAAGAATTGAAATCTTCTGTAGGAGACTATCCATCAAAGTAAGAAGTAGTCGAATCAATACAACTTTGTGGTCGGTATAGAACAAAATTAATTTAATGAAGAATCGATAAATAACAAACGATGAACGGCACAACAATATTTCTAGTAAACAATGAGAGTCATATGATTGTACAAACAATAATGCTGTCACTTGCATTAGCATTGATAATAATAATAAACTGTTTAGCGATATTAACAACGATAAAAAGTGAAACAGCCAAATGCATATTCAGTCGCTTGTTTTTGTCGAGCTATATCGCAAACATCTTAGGAGGTACTTCCTTACTATTGAATGAGTTATACTTCACAAGAAATGGTATACCATCCATGGGGTGTCAAGATAGTGTTGATCATTTCTTTTTTCTGTACCTTGGTGTAACAGT
>JAULBZ010002240.1:3416-19280 GCA_032360805.1 Neoturris breviconis
CACTGGAAAAGATATATATCTTTCGTATCTCTATAGTATTTTTCAGCGTGTTTGTTGTTTTCTTTTTCTCTGTCAACGCTATAATGTTTTTAACATTAAAACTCAAAAGCAACGCTCTTCTCCTTTTGTTATTATTGTTATGAAAGGTTTTTCTATTATCTACATTCTTAAAAAAATATCAGTGGCAAAGAAAAATAATTTTTTATCACTTTCGAACAATATTTTTAGAATGATTCTAAAGTAGTAATAAATATATGTATTATTTGTAGGGAGCAAAATATACTTTCATACAATAATGTTTATATAAACAGAATATAGTTGGAATAGCATTTTCTATCAACTTCAACTTTCTCCACTCCACGTTGGAGTGCTCGTTATCTCCACCAAAAGAAAGATTTACAACAAGAAACACAACTACGTTACCCCCGTCTAAGTATTTAGATAAACAGAACATGAGAAAGAGCAAGAGAAAACTAACGCCAAATAATCTTTTAAAACAAATTGCAGAGTTAAATCAAACGCAAGAAAGTTTCTAAAAATAAACAGATTAACGATCCATTGTCAGAAATGGAAGATAAGTTTGAACCAAGAAGTATTGAAAATATTCTCATGCATAGTACCTATATATGGAGGAAGTAAAAATGTGATATGCATTAAAACGAAAACTTTGTCAGTTTAATATTGAAAACAAATTCAACTTCAAGAAGAAAAAAATATACCAGCAGCAACTATAACTATGTGGGTGGTTATATAGTTTATATATAAACTCTTACGGCCAAATCTATTTGAAAACATTTGGGCTCAAAATGTTTGGAACAGATGAAAATACCAGGATCTTTTGGATCTTATATTTATCAGCCACTTTTTTCACAAGTCATTGTTTTTGTTTGCTGACAGTATTCTATGAAAACTTAAATATTTTTATCCTGTGAGGAATGACTTGCATAACCAAAGGCTGCACAATTAGGCATATTGCTAGACTTTTTTATTATCAATAAAGGTAGTTGCGACTTTTCAACACTGCAATAAGCATTATTTGCCTATACTATTGACTGCGATAAAATGTTTTGAACTCAGTTACGTCATAAGTTGCCCTCGATCCAGTCTTTTCAAAAACGCTTAGGGGTTGAGATTTTGTGGTGGATTTTCGTCATGTAAACATTGAATTTTTGAAGCGAGGAGTTTGTGATAAGAAGTAAGAAGTTTTGAAACATGTTATTTATGATATGTCTGGTATTATATTGGAAAATAAATTTTGTGTTTACTCCCCATTTAACTTTTATAAAAAAATAGTTTCTATTACCAATAAAGACAGAGTATAGTATGTGTTATGTATAGCATATGTTTATAGCCTATACAAATACCTATACCTATACATCCTGTATACACGTAGTCTGAATACAGTAGTCTGAATACATGTAGCCTATATATGTAGCCTTATATACAAGTCTTAATTTAATTTAAAATACAAGATTTCTTTAAAACATTAAAATCATAGCTTTTTTCCTATAACATAAGCATATGCTCTATTTTTATTTACTGAAAACATAATACTAATGATGTATTATGTGTGTATGTAAATCATACTAGTGTGTTAAATTTGACTTTCACTCAGTTTGAAGGGCTACTTTCAATACCGTTTGATTAATTTGATTTACTTAATTTATCTAAATTACCTTTGATAAATCATATTAACATGTAATAGTCATATTGAAAAAAGTAATCTCGCAATCACTCTCAATTAATTTTTTATCATGAACTAATTAAGAAAGAACTTAATAATAATATTAATGCAATTTCAACAACAGCTGCAAAATAGTGATAATACTAGTAATAATAATACTTGTCAAGTCTGATAAATGGGGTCATTATTGGACTCCTAAGACAAATTTTCAGCATTTCTCATGTGACAAAGCGAATAACTTTGTGTATTGAAAAATAATTTAATTAACTTGTTTTAAATTTACGATAAACATAATTTACATATTTAATATAAATAATACACTAAATTAAGGGACATTTTTCGTCAATAAAGGGATGCGTTAATTTCCTATAATAAGGTATGATGAGAAATCACTCCATAATAATTATTTGTTTGTACCATTGTTATATATATTCTTGAACTTTTCAGTCTATAACACCTACTTCAAGAGTGGCCGTAAATTTGGAGATGAGAGTTAGGTAGTTGCTAGTTATATAGTTGCACTTATTAATGGGGGTCAAAATTCTCCGTGCAAATAGCCAATAGTTATTATGCATAAATTGCGTCTTTAGGTTAGAATTGTGAATCTGTCTTGATGGCTCACAAAGAGACGTTGATATTCCCATTTGGAAAATATATAGTCATTTGAATGCATGTAATACGTCTAATTCCTTTTTAGGCCAGGATTTCAAATCGGTCTCATTGTTTAACCAATAAATTCTGAAGTCAGTATTTACAATTATAAGTATAAAATCATTATTCCACTGAAGTAATTATGAGTGAAACTAAGAAGAGTTTACGAAAATCTTGTTGGAAAGTAAGAAACATATATTCATAAAGCACAATCCCTCAACCCAAGTGGGCTGATTTTTTAGACTTGGTTTGGAGTCTATTCATGCAAATGATTGTTTATATAATCTGTGCATGCATATGAAAATAGCATGTTTTTCTTTTTTCAAATTTGAATTTCTGTTTTATGAATAGGAAGATATTTGGACTTAACAACATGATTGATGTTGTTTTTTTGCGCATGCATATGGATATTGCTTGATTTTATTTCAAAATGGAATTGATTTTACTTTGTAAAACTTTGAGACCAATCTGAAATCCTGGTCTAAAAATTGAATTATTTAATATCCACACAAAAACATGGAAATTATTTCCTTATTTTTTTTCCAAATAGGAATATCAATATTTGTTCACGAAAATTGAAACTGATTGAAATTCTCACCTAAATACGCGATTTAGACATATTTATATTTTGCACATGTTTATAAAAAATATTTTTGCCGTTTCCCCATGAGTTGAGTTCTTTGACAAATTATTAGATATTTTCATCAACATTTTTTAACGTGCACAACTAGGAACTACCCAACTCATCTCAAACATTACCTAATGACATTAGGTGTTATGATTGCGCCCTTCTACAATTAAGTGTATGCCATATGTGTAAAAGGGTGTTCAATCAACAGTATTGTAACTATTGATCCCTTTGTTGTGAAAACATCAACCAAATGCATACTTACTCATAATGATTTTTGTGATTTTTTAAAATTAACTTATGTATTGATTAAAGCCTAAAAGTGGAGAAAAGATGAATTTACAACTACCACATCTACCTGCTTACTTTGACAATGTGCATAATGATGATGGAAACCAGGTTATACATTGGGAGCCACCTAACCCTGACTGGCATCCATGGATATCTCAACCAACTCTTATAGAGGGGGCTGAAGAATATATGGTATGCTTTTTGTTAATAACTATGTAGTGATAGAAATAAGAACAAATAATCACTGTGGATGAGTAATTTTTGAGCATAGTTTCAGGCTATAATGCCTGAAACTATGCTCAAGAATCCTACCTCCACAGTGATTATATGCTCTTATTTCGATCACCAAGCTCCTATTTAGATCACTTTTAGCTACTGCAATCTGTGCTCGAAATAAGAGCAAATGATCACTTTGAAGGAGTGATATTTGAGCATAGCTTCAGGCTCCTCCACAGTGATCATTCACATCAACTACATTGCACATTGATTTGCTAACACATTGTTCTTTTTCATGCTGATTGTTTACGTTATTACCTTATTGTCAGGCACCACCACCAAATGGAGGAGATCTATACGAAGAATTTCAATCAAAATGGGAAGATCAAAACTTTAAGGATATGTTAGAGAAACGAAAGGCATTACCTGTATATAATCATAAATCAGAGCTCTTAGATGTGATAAGAGAAAATCAGGTTGTTATCATTAGAGGGGCTACTGGGTGCGGAAAGACTACCCAGGTAGGTGCCTGTGGAGGAGCATCTTTGGAGACTAATTAGCAGCCTGTTTGCTGCAAATTACTCTCCAAAGATGCTTACCACATGGGAATGTCGTCGTGAATTCAGAGATTATGTGTTTATTCTTCTGTGAGGCTATGTACTATTATTTCTATCCAGTCCGTCTATCTACATACAATGCCACTTTTCAAACCAAAATATTTGTGCATATCTTGAGCTTTTTGCATGTTTAGTTCGGTTTATACACATTTGTTAGATTCTTATATATAAGTCTTACTGCTCTCTATATGTGAAGCACGAACAAAAAAATAACCAATCAAATTCTAAGAATTGTTTATTAGGCGATCTAGGTGTATAAAATGTGGCTGGTATATATTGTTGAAAAGGCAACTGTTGATTAAGCATTATTGACATAGATTTTAAAAACATTTTCTAGGTACCACAATATGTTTTAGATGATTTTATATTGAAAAGTAATGGTGACCAATGCAACATTGTAGTTACACAGGTATGCATTGATTTAAATTTTCTTCTTATCTAACATCTTGACCAGAAAAACATTCTTTTAGTACCCAATAATATAACACCAATGTTGGAAATTAAGAGTTAAATAATCCCTGGATATTTTTTAAGCATTTGTTCAGGCTTTCTAGCCTGAAGCAATGCTTGCTCATGTTTCAAACACTGTATTAATTTAACGCTGTTTTAAATAAACTTTGTAGTACTTGTATAACTTTTCACGCAATTTCATTTTAAATGATCTAATAAACTCTTAAGTACAAATAAGGTAAAAGCTGAATATCCTAAAAGTCCATACTTACAAGTGCTTAAAATCTGAGCAATGTGGAGATGAGATTTTGGAGTATAGCTTCAGGTAATACCTATTAGGAGTGCCATGAACTCACACGTGCACTGAAATATTGTTTAAAACATCAGAAGCATGCACTAAGGAGCTCAAAAACAATTTAAATCAGTTGGATCTATTTTTTTTCAAAGCATGAAGTAGTTGTATTTATTCAGTCACTGTGAAGGAGTGATTTTTGACATTGCTTACTTCAGGCTTCATAGAGTCTGAAGCTCTGCTCCAAAATCACCCCTCCACAGTGATTGTTTGTTCTTATTTTGAGCACTATTCATTTAAGCCTCGTCGCATAAGTGCAATAAGTGTTGCGGAACGTGTTGCTACTGAAAGATCGGAAGCCTTGGGAAACAGCATTGGATATTCTGTAAGATTTGACTCTGTCTTGCCAAGAAGTCATGCATCAGTTCTCTTCTGTACCGTTGGTAAGAATTTATTGCTTTTTACAATAACATTTTCTATGGAGAAGAGTACTAACTCAGCAAAGTTACAATGGATTGGTTTCTTCATTAGGAAGTAAGTGACCATCTCTAACTTTCGCTATAAAACCAACTTTTTTGGTAGGGTTAAATTAACTAAAATTGATAAAATTTAATCTGTGCTGAGGAAACTTCAGGACGAAGAAACCAATCCATCGCAAGATCATTGACTCTGTCTTTTGAGTTCCTAACCAATCTCTTGGTTCAGTAGTGTTTTCCAGTGATACTTTTTGAATTTGTTTTTCCCAATGGTTAGTGTTCAAAATAAGAGCAAATAATCACTGTGTAGGAGTTATTTTTGAGCTTTCTTCAAGCTAAAAAGCCTGAAGTAATGCTAAAAAATCTGTCCTCCACAATGATTATTTATTCTTATTTCAAACACTGTACATATCTTTAGGGACAACTGTCGTGTTTCTGTAGTTAAAATAAGAACAAATAATCACTGTTGATGACTCCTCCACAGTTATTATCTCTGCAATGATGTTTTAAAAATTGCTACTGTTTAATGTAATTTTGAATTACTTATTCAGGTGTGTTATTGCGTAAACTTGAGAATGGATTGGCTGGTATTTCTCATGTTGTTGTTGATGAAATTCATGAACGAGATATCAATGTATGGTGCAATTCTTTATATTTTGTGCAGTATGAACTTTGATAAATATTTTTGTAGTTTATCCTGAAACCTTGAAATAACTGTCGGACATCGCCTGTGGAAGAGCATTTTTTAGCCCAACCAAACAAAGTTTAATGGACTATTGCTATCACTTTGCGAAGGTGGTTGCCCGCTTTTCTTAATAGGCCGTGTTCCCGAAGGGCTATCAGTTTGAAAATTATTACCAGCATTCGTGGCGATATTCTAGAAGGGTTCGTCAATTTTGTCTACTTGGTCCAAAGTTTTAAGCAAAAAGGTTTCAAATCGAGTGTTTCGGACCAACGGACCGAAAAGGCGTGGTACCATCCTGAAATTTGGTTATGCCATTCTAGGCAATTTTATGAGACCGCTGGCAAATTCTTTTTCAATTTCTTTAACTCGGGACCAAGTATCTGAGAAAAGGAGATTTTACATTCACCAAAATGATTTTCAAGATGATTTTTGTTGACTTAGAAATTTTTTGAATTCAGTTTATAAAGATCTGACCAGAATTACATCTGGACTTTAAAATATTTTGAAAATTAACCTTTCTTTGAGACTTTGACCATGAATCTTGTTTTGCAGCCATTTTGTTGTATTTTAGGGAAGCTCTCTCCTCAACTTTTTGAGATGATAAAAAATATAAAAAATAATTTTTAACATTTCAAGAATTGAAGTTTCCATTTCGATTTTGGGAAGCTTCCTTCTTTAATTTTGAAATAGATATTACTGTGCATTAATGTGTATTCACTTTAGGGTCATGTAATTACCATCAGGAGTATAAATCTTTATAACATTATTAATGACTTATGATTTAAATTAGAAATATAATGACAATACACAATTCAGCAAGGCTTGTTAATAAAAGAATAAATTGTTTTAATGAATATGTAATCTTATATTTCATTATTCTTTATTTCTTTTTAAATTTAATAACAGATGATGACAACCACCTTTAATTAAATTACTGCTAATAGATACCATGTTTCTATTCGTATTATGTGGTAATTGTTATGTTTATATACTACTTTAAAATGTTTTATTAAGTGATAACTTTTAATAAATTAAGTGTAATGTTTATAACATTTAAAACAAAGGCATTAAGTTAAAGTATACTTTATTTATTATACATATATAATGATATGATGTGTAATGATATAATGTATAATATATAATTTGTGCATGCATTTCATATCCACTGTGGAGAAGTTATTTTTAAGCATTGCTTCAGGCTATGATATGTAATTTCACTACTCTCCTCTACAGTGATTTGATATGGTTTTACCTTGATAAAGCTGTTTTAATTGTTTATTTAATCTGAAACTTTATCAACTTAATAAGGACATAAAATTCTAATGCCATGTAAAATTTTGTTGTTCATCCTGGATCTAAAATTTCACTACTCTCCTCCAAAGTGACCTGACATAACTTTAACTAGAAAAAAATGTTGAAAGTGTTTATTTGAACTAAAACTTTGCCATCTTAATAAAGACCTATTGCAAACACTGACGTATACTATGTGTATATGCAAATCATCTTTATTATGTGCTTAGATTTAACTTTCACTTGGTTTGGTGGACTACTTTCAATACCGTACCTTTGATTTTAGATTTCATAGGAAGGATTACTTTCTCTTTATATACAACTACTAGTTAAAAAGTAGCTTGAAGCTATGCTCTAAATTCATTTCTCCAATTATTTGTTCTTATTCTGTAAAAACTTACAGTTATGTGTATATAAATGCTAGCTGGAATTATTTCATTGTGCAATAGAATAAAAGTGTATTGTCTTCACATGTGAATTATCATTGTCATTTTGTAGGAACTTTCCAGTGTTATTGGTGAAAATACAATTGTAGATGTGTCGATTTCACAAGGTGGTTTACTTGATGCTATCATGGTTTATTTTATATTACACCTGGATTCAAGTATACACATAAGTTCTGAACCTGATTCTGATAGTTGCTGGGAACAAGCATTATATAATATACAACAACATAAGAGAGTTTCAGCAGGTAAGATGCAATACAACAACATAAGAGAGTTTCAGCAGGTAGGATTCAATACAACAACATAAGAGAGTTTCAGCAGGTAGGATGCAATACAACAACATAAGAGAGTTTCAGCAGGTAGGATGCAATACGACAACATAAGAGAGTTTCAGCAGGTAGGATGCAATACAACAACATAAGAGAGTTTCAGCAGGTAGGATGCAATACAACAACAACATAGGAGAGTTTCAGCAGGTAAGATGCAATACGACAACATAAGAGAGTTTCAGCAGGTAGGATACAATACAACAACATAAGAAAGTATCAGCAGGCAATATCCTATACTATAACATAGGTGTATTCTCTATTTTAAATTAATGTATAAACTGTGTATGCAATTCATATCCACTATGCTATTATATAAAATTTCACTACTCTCCTTTCTCCTTCACAGTGGTTATATACAATTTTACCTTGATAAAGATGGTCCAATTGTTTATATAACCTGAAACTTTATCAACTTAATAAGTACATGAAATCCGAATGCCATGTAAATTTGGGTGTTTATCCTTGATATGAAATTTTACTACTCTCCTCCACAGTGACCTGACATAATTGTACCTTGACAAAGGTGTTCCAATTGTTTATTTATTTCATTCTTGCTTATTTGCTAGGTACAAACATAAAGTTGGATGTAGCATGCTTTGAAGAACACTTAGATATAAAACTATCTGAAACACCAAAAGATTCCAACCAATGTTATTGTAATGTAGCAAATGTAAATGAAGATTTGCAAAAGATTTTCAGTACTGATCGTCGATTAGTAGCTAGACTGAATGACAATTCCTATATTGATAAATACAAACAGAGTATATTTAAAGAAATTGAATCTTTAAGGAATCACAAAGATAAGCTCACTATATGCATGATCTGCAGTGATATATCAATGTTTCCAATTGTAGTTTCTCAATTAGGTAATAAACTTTGTTTTGTTTATTACTGATTTATCCAGTTTTCGAAATAATAACTAATAATCACTATGGAGGTGGGATTTTTGAGCATAGCTTTATGCTAAAAGATCACTCTTCCTCATTGAATTTTTTTATCTTATTTGGAACATCGTTATCATTGCTCATATCTGAATTGAACAGAATAAATATGGAACCAACACGTTCTCGAAATTTACTACAGCAATCACCTGTGGAGGAGTGCATTTGAACATAATTTTGTGGAACACACAACTTCTAAGTTTGCTTCCGTAGTTGGTTAACGTATTATACCATATTTCTCTGTACATAAGCTCCCATCCCCTGCCTGCCATATTTGCCATCCTCTGCAGATAAGCTCCACAATGTTTTGTCACTTGTAAGGGACCATGGCTAAAGGAAGTAGTATCTACCAAAAAGTGACTAACTGGTAATTTTTGACCATAAAAGTCATTCCTAGCAATCTGTATTCTGCACAATGTTTCAAATCTTTTTTATATTTCAAGTTCTTTAATTAGAGACATATCATATGACATATGACAGTGAAAATAGAATTTCATTTCAAGAAATCATTTCAAAAATGATCTATGAAATCTTAAGATTGACTGCAAAATAAGATTTATAAATTATTTTGTACTCAGCAAGCCAAACATTGCATGTAGAGGAGTATTTTTTAGTATAGTTTCAGCGACAAATTTGGACAGGAATTAAACAGTGTGTCTTTTGGATTGCATTTTAAACAATATCTTGCTTTGTTAAGGTTTCCATGATATTTATTTGGTGGAGCCTTCATCGATGTTACTGGAAGCGCTTCTGCATAATAATGTTGCAGCGTCAAAAAGAATAAAGATACTATCAAGACCATTTGTTGAAGGTTAGTAGAGCATTTGAAATCTGAGCAAATAAGCACTGTCAAGGAGTAAACATACCTTATTCATACTAATTTTCATGCATATTAATTTTCACGCAATAAGAATAAATATTTTTTATGTATATTAATTTTCACGTAATTACGATTATGCATGTATTTTATGCATATTAATATTCATGCATGGCCACCTACGAAATTAATAACACTCATTTAGAGTGGTAAAACACTCATTTAGAGCTCAAAGTGGCAACATACGGCAAGGAGTATATTATTTGTTAAACTATATTATTGCACATACTAATTTTTGCGCACATTGTTTTGCACCTAATTTCTGTACTAAATTTTGTGCAATATGTAAACTTTTTGCCCAAATTATTCGCAAACATTGTTATACATAAAAATGTGTACGAATAAGTTAATTTAATGACAGAAACTTTCGCAGGAAGAAACCTTCACAGCTGAGCTATTTTTAAAATTTTCGCTGACATAAACCTTTGTGGTTGGACCCACTTGGAAACTACCTTCACAGAAAGGGACTAAACTAATATAGCTAGTTATATTTTTGAAATTATAACACATGATCACTAATGTTTCATATTTCAAACTTTCCCAAAGTTGTTTATGAACTATTGTTTACAACATAGTTTTAGGGGAATTTCGAAAACACCCTTGCAACAGTTATGGGTTGCATAAATTTGCCAAACCCTATCTATGCAAGTAGTCTGAAAAATTACAAATGGGCAGTTAAATTTCACGTTTGGGAAGATAAACGAGTGAAATTGACATTAAAGAAGAATCATTCATATTATTCATGTGTTTAATACGTTTTTGCTTAAATACAGTAAGGCCTTGCTTCAGCATTCCCCTTGAATTAGCTCCCACCTCAAATAAGCGCCCTCACCCCCTTAGAGCTGTAAGATTGATAAGTGCCCCTGTCGGATAAGCGTCCCACCCTCAAATAAGCGTCCTCTTTAAAATGTGACAATATAAATAAACACCAAGGTGCTTATTCGAAGTTTTACAATTTAAAATTACCTTGTAAGTTTATTAGACATGAAATAAATATGAAAAATGTGAAAATATAGATATAGATATAAATATAGATATAAGCAATTATTTTTGGAAATACATATAATCATGTTCCCTACTACCTCTGTATTTTATCAATAATTAGCACATTTACTATTTTTGCTGTTTAGAATTATCAGAAAGCTCAGTTGAATTTGATTTAATTATCAGTGAGGTTATTGATTATAATGGTCTGATAAAAGAACATTTTATTGAAGATATAACCATAATAAAGTAATGTATCTTAAAATTGAATCTATTTTATATGATTTCTATGAAACCTGAAATATCTGCCAGACATTGCCTGTGGAAGAGTGTTTTTTCAAATATAGTTTTCAACTTTGCAGCCGGAAGTATACTTAAAAAACTGGCAGTTTTTGAAAGCTTATTGCTCACACAAAATGCAAAGTTGCATTTATGTAATGGTTTATCAGTGCTTGAAATAAGAGTAAATAACCACTGTGGAGGAGTAATTTCTAAGCATAACTTCAGTCTATATATCATGAAGCTATGCTCAAATACTGCACCTCCACAGTTATTATTTGTTCTCACTACAAGTTATGCTTCTTCTTTCTTAAGATCGTTAGTATGTACAGATGCTACAAGATACATCCCATCAAACATCGATATTTATGCAACATGTATATCATCAGAACAGCTACTAAAAGAGAATAGAGTTATCGATGACAATGTCACATTAGGATTGAACATACATCCATATATTAATCAATATAAGGTAATGTAGTATTTCAAATAAAGGCAAATATTCCCTTTAAAGAGGCGAATTGTGAACATAGTGTCAGGTTAGAAAGCTTGAAAACTACTCTCATTCACAGTGATTACTTGTTTCTATATTGGATACTGTAATGTGTAGCTTATGCAAGCTTTAGTTAGCCCACCAAACAAAGTTTGGACGGGCTATTGCTATCAATTGGCGGCATTGGCCCCAGTTTGGGCAATAAGAGTCCAAATTTCTTTTTGGTCCGATGGACCAAAAAGGCATGTTACCATCTTGAAATTTGGTTATGGCATTCTAGGCAATTTTACGAGACCGCTAGCCAAATTATTTTCATTTTCCTCAATGGACACATCAATGGGCACATCGTTTCTATTATAGCCTGCATACATGTAAATTTGATTTACGTTCACCAAAATGTCTAATTTATGATTTTTGTTGACATAGAAATTTGTTGAATTTGTTTCGCTGTTTATATAGCATAGTATACTAAGCTATATTTTTCTTTCTTTCTCTTATTCTCTCTTCTTATTCCATAAACTGACATTAATGTAGTGATGTTGATATTTTAAAGATTTGAGAAAAAATAGATTCAAAATTTAAACTAAAAGCCCAAATGGACGATTATTTAAAAAATCATTTAAGAAGCAAAGAGATGGGAATCCTTGGTACTGTTTACAAGGATTTGACCAGAATTACATTTGGACTTAGAAAATGTTTGAAAAATAACTTTTCTTTTGAGATGATAAGTGATATTTTTTATAAAATAATTTTTTAAATTTCAAGAATTAAAGTCTCCATTTTGATTTTGGAAAGCTTCTTTCTTCAATTTTGAAATAGCTATTAATGTTATTTCCACTCCAGGGTCATAAAACATTTAATTACTACTACAAGTATAAGCTGGTTTTTATAACATTAATTACTCCCAATGCAAATTAGTAATATAATGACAATACACAAATCAGCAGAAGAAAATATTTTTAATAAAATAATGTTTTAAAGAAAAATTATTGTTCTTTTTCATTATTCTTTATTTATTAATATTAATAACAGATGACGACAACCACCTTTTAGATATTTCATGTGTTAACTTTTATATAATAAAAAATAAATACATGGTTTCTACTAACAATGAAAACAAAAAGTATAGTCAAAAATTTAATATGTGTTATAGTCTATGCGTATATCTTATGTACATACATATACATTTTATTTGATTTGTACATAATGATATGATGTATGATGTGTGTATGCAATTCATATCCACTGTGGAGTGATTATTAAGCATTCCTTCAGACTATGATATGAAATTCACTACTCTCCTCCACAGTGATTTAATATAATTTTACCTTGATAATGGTGTTTCAATTGTTTATTTGAGCTGAAACTCTACCATCTTAATAAAGACATATTTCAAACACTGTAATAATGTGTGTATGCAAGTCATATTTATGTGCTTAGGTTTAACTTTCACTTGGTTTGGTGGGCTACTTTCAATACCATACTTTTGATTATAAAGTGAGAAGAGGACAACATTTCATTCCAAATTATTTAGTCAAAAGGTAGCTAATATAAATATGAAAATAATTTCCCATAAGAAAATTTAATATGTGGCTAAATAAAAACCTGTGAGAAATATAACAAGAAAAACCTATTTCTCATTACGACTTATTGGTAAGGGATCATTTCAATATAATTTTTAATATCGCTGAATTTTGGATGAAATGTCGACCAAAAAGAGATATTATACAAAGTGTGAAGCTATGCCCAAAGATCCCTCCTCTGCAGTAAACATTTGCTTTTACGAACACTGTAAAAACTCTTTTGAAAGTTGCTACATGTGCATATGTTGTTAAAACGTTTTTTATACAAGTTTTCTAATTAGTATGTTTAGTGAGGCTCCTTGTTCAAGTTGATAAAACTTTATATCAAAAGTCAAATGAACAACATAAATGGAGTTTTCTGGATCAAATTTCAAATGGACAATATAAATGGAACTTTCTGGATCAAAAGTCAAATGAACAACATAAATGGAGCTTTCTGGATCAAAAGTCAAATGAACAACATAAATGGAGCTTTCTGGATTAAAAGTCAAAGGAACAACATAAATCAACTCTCTGGATCAAAAGTCGAATGAACAATATAAATGGAGCTTTCTGGATTAAAAGTCATGTTGAACTTGGTTAATTAGTCCAAAACAGTAATATTATGAATATAACATAAAATGAAGATCTTCTCTGAGATGTTTAAAATATGAGTACAGTCAGTGCAGTAAGGAAGGACTGCAGAATTTCTTCGAGATAGCTTAGGAATAATACGGTCAACCAGGGCTGCAGAATTTCTTCGAGATAGCTTAGGCGCCATTATACAGTCAACCAGGGCTACATAATATGTTAGAGATAGCTTAGGCATCATACAGTCAAGAGGGGCTACAATCTGTCCTAGCTTAGGCATTATTAATAAGTGAGCAGGCGCGAAAGATTTCGATATAGCTGAGGTATTATGCAGTTAACAATGATTAAAGAAGTTTTTCGAGTCATTATAAAGTCCATAGAGACTAAAGAATTTTTTTAAGCTTATGCATTTATACAGGCACTTGACTTACTTGACTTATTTCCATGATCTTTGTTAGCTCTGACAGTTCTAGACCAGTGTCATTTCGAAGTTGATCTGCATATGTTAACATTGGTCTACCTCTCCCCTTTCTACCTTGTGTTGGTTCCCAAAGCAAAACTTTGCTAATAAGCTCAGATTTGTTTCTCCGGCAGTGTCTAATGAATTTGAGTCTCCTTTTCCGCAATGAGTCGCTTATTCCAGGCAGGTTTCCATAGAGCTCTTCTCCTGGAATACCTATATTAAGTTGATTGCCAAATCTGTAGCTAGGAAGGTCCAATAATTACTCTTTCACAGTGATTATTTGCTCTTATTTCGACCACTGCACTAAAATTATGTCTTTCATTATTATTTTTTTGAAAATAAAAGAGTTACAGGTGAAAATTATTTTTGTACATTTTTTGGAATCTTATGATAAGTTATTTTTGTATCTAGAACCTGCTCCTGTTATCCAAAGTATCACAATTACAAAAACCAACACAACTGCTGTAATAAATTGGATTAGCAACTCAGATCACTCAATCTTACCTGTTACGTATAATATATCAGTATTTGCATCTGGTGCACTGGTTAAACAATTTCCATATGTTACTGAACAAAGTGTAAAATTAAGTGGTTTACAGCCGTTTACAAATTATACAGTATATGTCAAAAGCATGAACAAGTATGTAGCATCCAATGATTCGATAAAATCATTTATCACAGATGAGGGAGGTAAGGATATATTAAGGGATTAAAATATTTTGAAGATTACTATTAACTTCCTTTGAGACAAATTAGTTGACTATTTTTTTGTTCTATTTATTCATTTATTTGTTTTGATTTTCCGCATGTGATTTTGAAGGTGAATTTTACTCGGGTTAATACTATTGTAATTATATTATGTCACTTTCTCAATAAACAAGACTAAGGAGACAATCATCAGATAATGTGCAACCAAAAATCCTGCCCAATAAGGTGAAGAAATGGTTTTTTGTCCATTGCCAAAATTACTACTAACAAAATTTTGAATAAGTTGAGCCTTTGCGAAAAATTAATACCCACAGAATACAATTTTATTCTACTTGCGAAAAATTAGTACCCGCGAAAATAGTACTATTAAGGTATGTCATGGTTCTGATATGGTTACGGTATGGTTATGGTATGGTTACGATGTGGTTATGACATTGTTATGGTATGGTTATTGCATGCTTACAGCACATGCAGCCAGCTCCCAGTCAGTAATATACAAGTAAACGTGCCCAACCTTACTAGCCTATGTTAAATTTTTTATAAACATAGGCTATCATCCTTCTCAGTTGACAAAAACTTGTTCAAAGTCAGCAGTACATGAACGATGTTATTATAGCGTCTTTTTTGCAGACGAAAGTTTCTCTAAAGTTATTTTTACTGACTTTGAACAGGTTTTTGCCGGCTGGTATGATTGTGGTATGGTCATGGTATGGTTGTGGTATGGTTGTGGTATGGTTGTGGTATGGTTGTGGTATGGCTGTGGTAGTGTTGTGGTATGTTTGTGGTATGGTTGTGGTATGGCTGTGGTAGTGTTGTGGTATGTTTGTGGTATGTTTGTGGTATGGTTGTGGTATGGTTGTGGTATGGTTGTGGTATGGTTGTGGTATGGTTGTGGTATGGTTGTGGTATGG
>JAULBZ010002241.1:0-19280 GCA_032360805.1 Neoturris breviconis
TACTTAAAGTATAAATAGAGTTACGAGTTAGAAGCAAATAACGGGATTTTTTATTTTGACGTTCGTTCTCCTTTAAGGCTAAAAATATAAAGAAACATTTTAAGAAACTTTTAGAACTAAAAACCACATTTTTGGAACCCAAAATAAGAAATATTTGGTACTACATCCTTCCCATATAAAAAACATGTAACTAACGTCAGAACTTACCAAGTATTACAACCATCAAAAAATGACTCGCCATTCCGCAATACTCTGTTTTCATTATAACAGAAACCTACAATAACAAAAGAGAAACATTGAAACTGAAATTGCTCTTTTTCATTTGAAATTTCTTGCAGAGGAAGAAGAAGACAAACATAAATAATATAATCTTTGTACAGTAACTGCCTTTGAGTAACATCACCGTGAAAGAACTCTGTTTATATAACATATTCAGGACTTAGCTACCCTGTGGGCAAAAACATGTTCAAAGTCCGCAGTAACAGCGGACTTTGAACAAGTTATTGCCTACTGGGTATAGTGCTACATAAATTATATTGTGTCTATATTTTCTTTTGATATGTAATTAGCCGGCAAAAACCTGTTCAAAGTCAGCAAAATAAATTCCTTGAACGTTGTTCTACCGTTATTTTGCTGATTTTGAACAGGTTTGTGCCGGTTGGGTGTAATCACCTGTTGGACAAGCTATTTCAGTGCATGTCCATATTCCAACACTTTTGCATGTACTAAAACAAAATTATCACAGTGAGTAAAAACTTGTTCAAAGTCCGCAAGTCTTTGACATTGTTCTAGCTCGTGTACTGCTGACTTTGAACAAGTGTTTGCATACTGGGCATATTAAAATGTTTTAACGATTTGTAATTTTGCAACCATATATTTTATAATTAATGAATTTTTTTTTTGGTAGCATATATCACTCGATGGAGGCTAAACGTCCCCTCCCTTCCCCCCACCCGCCCCCCTAAATAATTTCTGAACTACAAATTCTGCCACAATTATAGCCCAACACAAGTTCTTTTATTTTAAAAACAAATTTATATATACTTTTTTTTTGTTGCTGATGTCAGTTTGTACTATGACATACGCAGAATATTAAATATTTCCATGACATTTAACTAAACATACCATGTCGCAATAAAATGAGTTAGGTTAAAAAATGAATTATTTCGAAAAAATCGGTGAAATTCGGTGATATTCGGGGAAATCAAAAAATTGGAGAAAATAGGCGTAACACTACATAAAAATATTCACGAAAATTCTATATTAATAGGCATTTTCACAAATGATGAAACAAGGCATACACTGCAAAAAAAGGATGCATTTGCATTGCAACAAGTTTGTACTTTGAGTAACAAACACGTTGTTTTCATTAGAAATATTAGGTAATTGACAAGAGGGTTCAAGTTGTGACCACAATATTAGTGTTTCTTAAGCTCTGAAATATGTCCATTAGTGTTAGACTTTCAAAGATTTAAAACTGTATATTAATCTAGGGAAAAAACTGAAAAAATCTTTTAGACGAGGGGGGCTTCTAGCCCAGACTCCCCTGGATAAAATAGAGTGAACTCCCCCTGAAGCAGAATAGTTTGGATGATCACGTAAGTGGTACCAATTTACGCAGATAAATTTGATTCAAATATTCCTCCAATTGATCAAGAAAGAAAAACAGATGTTTAGCACTAACGAAGGGTTTCACTTATATAGATTTAACTGATGACATTGCAACGTTAATAATAGCGAGTAATGAAATGTAAAGGCATTAAATTCAGGAAGCATGTTTCAATAGACCTTTTGACAAATTATAAAAACGTGGAGTTCGATGCTCAAAGTATAAACTTGTGGTAATGCAACAACTTCCTTCTATTACTATAGAATTTACCATGAATTGCACTGTTCATATCTGACATCTCCAATATTAAACAATATTCCACCATATTTGCATCCTTCTATAAGTATAACCATGCAATGTTATAAAAAAAATTTATTTCTAGCGGGCACACGACGTTAGAGTAACGTCAGAAGAACGTCAACACGAAGTCGAGACGTCGTTTTAACGTTGTTTCTGACCTCGTGTGCCGACATGGTTAACTATTCTTTACAGATACAAAATTGTCAAAACACCTGCCAGAGACAATCTTTCCTTATATTGAGAAGAGATATCCATTGTTCATTCATATTCATGTCTTTAGCACTGTTCAAATGAATCATATTGTAAATAGTTTAGATAAACGAACTCATTCTCCTAACTTATCGTGCTTTATAGCACATTAGATTAGGGCGCGTTCTGCAGCCAGCATGATCGGAGTGTGACGTTGTTCTACTGTCTTTACAGCGCACAAGTTTTTGCCCACAGGGAACCTGTTACGTTTTTGTATTCTCCTAATAATAATGAGAACAAATTGATCTGGTAAAGTTGGATCAACACGCATTCCAAAAAATTCTCACTCACTTTCACTTAACCCTCCTCTCCTGACAAATTATGCAATGCTAACATTTTATACTATGGTCTATCAACAACTTCATATTCAATCTAACAAACTTTACCTGGACAGAACTTCTTGGTGCAAATAAATATTCCAGCTTCTGTGTTATTTTGAACTAAACACGTGCTATGAATACAAATACATCATGCAAATTAAATGGATATTTCTGACAAGATAAATAAACCTAATGTTTACGCTGAATGAATCCCATCTGGTCGGGCGTGTGTTTTAATTTTACAAGTCTGGGAGAATTAGGGGGGATTCCACCCCTTCCTCCGTCATTTTTGATGAGAATATGCTACGAACTTAAAATCATTATTCGTTTTATGTTCTAAAAAGCACCCTAGGGAAGATTTTGCAAGCTTTGAAAGTATCTTATCATCATAAGTAATAACGTCATCAAAAATTATGTCAAAGTGTTGTTTATGCGTTAAACAAACGTTCTGAAAAGTTTCAATATTATAGCATGTTTCCATCTGAAGTTGTGGAGGGGGAGGGGGAGGGGGCACTGCCCCTCCCCCATCAACTCAGAGCCGTAAAAAGCCCAATAATAATTATTTTTATCGGTTAATAATAAAGTTAAAGAAGGTATGAACCCCCCCCCCCCCCCTCATGTCAATAGAGTTAAATAAATGTAATGGAAAAGGTATTACCAAGTGTTACAACTATCATAGTAGGTGTGACCATGCTGCACTTCTTGACCATCAAGGTAACAAACGTCTAAATAAATAATGTACAATATAATATAATCTCAAACTCAACGCAAAAAATATGAAGCCTTTGAGTTATAACTGAATATTATCCCTATTTACATCGAGTAGAGAGGACTGTGCTAAATTTGATGAGGTATTGCTTTGAAATTCAAATGACATGCCTCTCAAACTTGATGACTTCTTAAACTTATTTATCATGTTTGACGAAACAAACTAAATTGCGTGCAAAAGCAAGGCTTGATGTATAACATATTCCATTTCTTATTGTAGAATGTTTTCTCCGTATAACAACGTTGTTCTATTTTAATCTTATTTTACCCAGTAGTTTGCCCCCACGTATGGTGTTTTGAAATTAACTTTTATTTTCTCACTATGTAGCGTCTTAAATCTTCTTAGACCTGAATTTCAATCTATGTTATGTTAGATGATCAAGTTAAACGTTAGTGAGTCAAATTTTAAGTTAGTGAGCCAATTGTGCCCCCTACTCATACTTTGTTTCATAACTTCTAAATGAAAAGCTCATTTGATCAAAAAGTTTAAGAGTTTTCCTACATTTTTAAATTGGATTATTTTCAAACCATATTTGGTTCGGTAAATTATCAGTAAATTACGGTGAATTATTCCATTTACACCGGTGGCAGATAAATAAGTAAGTAAATAAGTAAATAAATAAGTAAGAAATTCAAATTTTCTTCTTCTTCTTTACATTTGTGCTTATATTTGAACCAAAAACTTTTACCACAATTCTCTTTTTAACCGATGTCGCCAAAAAAGTAATTTATAATCGTTAATTATGTGTGGATCTATTTTTTGAAAAGCTTCAACACCATAGCCTAGCATAGGGCTACTAGGATTAAAACACACACTTGATTACCAACCATCACTTTTTTGATAGCTTGAAGACGTGTGTTTACTTATTCTAAACTTAGCTACAAACGTACTCGTTAAACATCCTCTCTTTGTACAACCCCATAACCCATTACTACCACAAGTACTAGAAATAGAAAACAAATGACAAAATTAAATAACAACGAAAGATAACTCAGTTCTGCAATTATCTGAAACTTATCTGTTGCCCTGTAGATGAACATAACATACAAGGCAAATATTGTTCACAAAATACGAAAATGCAGATGATTTCAGATGATTTCAGTGGAAATGTCAGAACTACGTGATTAGCTACCAGTTAAAATTAAGTAATGCTAAGCAGATTGCTGTCAGCATATGTCTTAAATAAGCTATAGTTAGGTACTAAATGCTGGTGCAGACAACATTGCATGAAATATGATTGAAGATATTTTTTTAACAGTTTTGCGTAATGTCTTTTTACAATTTTATTGTCCTATGTCTGAAAGGCAATATTGATGTTTATTGATAGAAATGATGCTGATAGATATCTTTTCTTGTTCAAACATTTTGGATAAATCAAAAAAGGACAATCCAATTTCCTCTATTGCATTGAAAATGTTTTTCCATCTTTTGTGACTATTATTTTGCTGCTTCAAGAACAATAATTAGTAAATAATCATAGAGTAGAGCATCGTCCACAGAAATTTAAAAAATAGATTACCACGTGTTACATTCTTCATATCTGTATTCTCCAATGGCAAATGTTTTGCCATCATGGACGCAAAACTCTAGAGAAAGGAAGGATATTATAAATCACATTGATCAAAAACCTGTTCAAAGTCCGCAGTAAAAAAGCTAGAGCACTGGGATGTAGAATAAGTAAGCTGAATGTGGTATAAAATGAAGACTGGAGCATACTGCTTACCATCCAGTAAGTAATAACCTATGGAGCATTAATAACCTTAATATTCGCACGATAAGTTAGCCAAAAGAGGGACGTTAGTAGCGCGGTAAAAAGGACATTTTTCATCTTCGACGTTGTTCTACTGCGGACTTTGAACAAGTCTTCGTACACTAGGTATCAACTTATTTTAATACAGAAGGTGAGAGGCACAAAGCTTACACCCAGTGGGCAAAAACTTGTTCAAATCCGCAGTAAAGATGCCAGAGCAACGTTCAATGTGAGGGGTACAAAACTTACCGAGTGAGCAAAAACATGTTCAACGTTGTTCGACGTTATTCTAGCGTCTTTACTGCTGACTTTAAACATGTTTTTGTCTACTGGTTACACATAATTCCATTTTAGGTTATCAGTTGTAGGTTGGTTGCAAGGTTATAGGTATAAGATATAGATTATTGGTTATTGATTAAAAGTTATAAGGATTTTCGTTTTAAGGAGATTATAAAAGAAACGTTCTTACTTAATTCTGCGCATCGACATATACTACAACCATGATGGTCTGTTGCATATCCATGTGAGCATGATTTGATACATATTGGATTGGAACAATCTGAAATAAATTTTGTTGATTAATTTCTATTTAGTATTATATTTAGACATATTCATTAGTGTTGCTGATTACTGACCAAGATGTCGAAGATGCTCCAGAGGAATATATGTTGCTAGGGATTCAGAGCGCAAAAGTTAAATTTGTGGACATAATTCTTAATTTTGTTAATAAAATTTACATGCACACTACAGATACCGCCTACCCTAATTTCTGAAATATGAAATAAGCACTGGTATCTTATTAGTGTCTCCCCCCCAAAAAAATAAATAAATAAAAATAATAAATAAATAAAAATGAAAATAATTAAACAAAAGAAGTTTGAATTAAGCGCCGTAGGCATTTACGGTATATGGATATATATACTCGAAGTTGCCGAGTGCAATTAACGGTAATTAAAATGTGATATTTCCGGACATAACATCTTTGTTTTCAGAAATAACAAACCTTAATTATTCTTTATTTGCACCCTATTACCCAGCATATAAGCGTATGTTCTCATAAGGAATGTTTTGAGTGAAAACGAATAAAATCTAGTTAACCTTTGCAATGACTGGACGAACATACCACACTCCCAAACTGTACTTTACTTGGAACAACACATTGACTAGAAATAAAATTAAATAATTTTAAAAAATCGAAAACCTAATTAAAAATGCAACCTCAGTCACAGAGAGAAGAAGAGAAAACAAGCCCTGGGAACGAAGTTGTTAAAAATGCATAATTTAATCTGGTCTGTATATTTTACTTACCAGGTGTCGCATCCATCTAAGAATGTCTGACCAGGCTGTATTACCTGTCCTTTAAAGTAGCACATGCCTATATTAAAGTGAATAAATGTTAGAACCTGCTAGAATGTTATAAACTTCAAGAACGAATCTAAACGTCGTTCTTCAACCCCTCACATAAATTATGAGACATTTTATGAATTTTAGCAAACAATACACACCACAAGTAAAACGTAAATGCTGAAAATAACCACTAGAAGCCCCTAGAGATTTATCGAGTAGACTTAGGACTTTTTGCAAACTTGACAAATTTTGTTGCTCCTAGCATCCTGATACCCAGGCTCTTGGTACACTTGCGAATTTTCGTGCAGTTCGTCTTGCTAATCAAAATTAAATTAATTTTGTCTATGTTGGAATTCCGAATTTTCGATTTTGAACAAGTGTTTGCTAACTGGGTATGCATCACAAAATAATTCACAAAAACAAAACAGTCATCTCTACATGTATATACGTTATAGATTACCTGTTAAACAACCTTTTCTAGTACAACCCCATCTCCCGCCATTTCCACAGATACTATAAAAGAAATATAATCTTGAATGTGGATGAAGAAACCATTGTCAATAAAAAGTTGTAACTCTTTCAATTATTTGATCAGCATTGTGAAGCACATACGTGAAACTGTACCGAGAGCTGTCTGTAGTAAGTTATAATGGCACGATATTTTCCCCTTTATTCGAGAGCGAAGTTAATTCTTAATATCATTTAGTACAACCTACGTTTGTCCTTTGACCTTTACAAACTTAGTGATACATTAAATATTAAATATACATTAGCAGATACAAAGAATCTAACATTGAAATAGAAGAAGAATTAGCTACAGTAGAAACAACTCGATTGTTTGTATCTTTTTCTCTTGCTTGAAACAGTTTTGTCTCTATTTCTACTGTTTTTTGGAGCTCTGAGCATCGGGGAGGGGGGAGGGGGGGAGGGGGGAACATCCCTCCTCCATAACTTTTGATGGAACCATGCTATTGTGTTCAATCTTTCTAGAAAGTTAGGGCAACACATGTTTACTCGCATCCCAGAAATACATCATCATATACAAATCTAGAGATTTAAGTATATATATCAAACTTCGACATACCACTTATTGCACTGTTGCCATCTTATATCCAATAAATTGTATATTACACCATTGTGATTACATCCTGGAAAATATCAAATTATAATTTAAAACTTCTCCATTCACAACTTGGTTATTAACCTAACTCTACCTAAATGTTGAGTTCCATTAGGCGGAAAACTCCTCGCGAAAGCCAAAAGAAGGCATTTCACTGGTAGAAATTAACACCACACATTGTGTGTGATGTCAATTTTAACCTATCTTATTTTGACTTTTGCGCGGAGTTTTCCGCCTCGAGCAAACGCTATTTTAAATGTTGGATGTGCGGTAGTTATGTTTATAAAGTGATTACTCCACCTATTCTCATACCTCATTTGGTGCATTTTGCCAGTATTGAGGATATTGTTATGACGATCACAAGCATATGGTTTTTACAAGTTTATACAGCTTCAAGGTGACTCTTCAAAGTTGATTAAAAATGCCTCAACATGGAACTTTTTTTAGATGTCGAAACGGTTCTTTTTAAATCTTTTATTTACATTTTTGCTAAAAGGCGTTTTTATTTGGGGGTACATAACCCATAGTATCAGAGACGTAAAACACACGGTGCTGTTTGTTTTAAGACTTGAATCTTGGCCAAACCAATACTTATATTGCTCATTAGCTACTATGACAACCATTGTTAAAGTGAAAAACTGTCTCATTTGATAGTCTGTTGTGAAGAATGAACGCTATCTGTTTAGAAATCATATACCTGCATGACAATATTTCTCTGTGCAAGCAAAACTTCCAATTCTATGTCTATCAGTTACAAGACAAGTACTAAATAGAAACAATAATAATGTCGTCAACCTCGTTCTCAGTGTTTCTTGCGAATTACGCAGAGCAAGATGCAAGGCAAGAAGCACTGAGAACGAAGTTGTATTATGATCATGCCGGAGTTGTTCGACTGTGGTGTAACTACCATTATACGAAAACGCTTGCTTTGACCTTGAAAAATCTCAAACCATGTTTTGGTGTTGAAACTTTCTAGAAAGTTAGGTGAACCCTTATTAACATTTTAGCGAAATAATTTATTTAATGACGTCATTACTAACGATGACGTCACGACTGGAAAACAGAAAGTGCAGAAAAAAAAAAAAAATAGGTGAATTTTTAGTTTTTGCAAACTATATACCAAAATGATTTTCAAGCAAAAATAAGAAGAAAATTTACGTCCACTATCGGGGGACGCCTACTATTGGAAGCGCTTACTATTGGAACTGTACGGTATGTGGGAATCAAAGTTATGTCGAATTTAATCTTATCGTTTGTAGCTAAGCTTTCCAAGTTTTGCATCCAAAATAAGTTGTTTTATATTTGGGAGGAATATACTGATAACTCTCATATTTAACTGCTCTTTTATATCAGGCTCATCTAAATTTCGTCAAAATAAAATGATAGTTTATAACTTACCAAGTGTTACAGCCATCTGAAAGTGAATCCCCACGTTGAACAGCTTTTCCTTCTCTGTAACAAACACCTTAATCATTCCAAAATATATAAAAAAATCATGTAGCTAAGACTGGTTAAGTGTCAATGCGTCAGACATAGACCCGATACAGCTTCGTACACGGACTGATGCATGGAACCATACGGTAAACTTTCAGTAGTCTTTCAGACTGTGAGTATTTCTACAAGCATTCGAAAATTTGATTTCCATGTGAAAAATCCACGTGAAAGCCAAAAATAATTAGCCAATGGTGGAAATTGACATCACACCCCTTTCTTTTCTTCTGGCTTTTGCGCGAAATTTGTCGCTTAATGGAAATCAACCTCGTGGACATATTCATTAAAATTGATCCCAATACACCAGAAGATTCTTCTCCGAGCGTCCTTATTTCATAAAGCCAAAAGTAGTCCTGGCACGTGGTTGCACAATACACAAGTAAATAAGTAATGATCTTAACATCTTTGCAAAAACCTGTTTAAAGTCAGCAAACTAACGTTAGAACAACGTTCAAAGAACGTTGCTCTAACGTTACTTTACTGACTTTGAACAGGTTTTTGTAAAGCTGCTTACCTGATGCACAACGAATTCTGGTACATATCCAACGTCCATTCTTTCCACATAAACTATGTTTAAAAAGCCAAGAAAATCTAATACATCCAGTCAACAGATTCAAATAAAATAACGTATAATCTCGATACGACGATGCGACACCCTAGCAGTATAATGACGAAGTTCCCGTTATAACGCACTCGATGCTCTCTCTCCTGGTCAACAAAGGTTTAAAACCTCTCTGTATAACAAACTCTCGATATGAAGAACTATTTTTGGTCAGGCTTCGTTATATTGAAATTGTACTGTGTAATCATGGCTACTTGACTGTTTTAAACCTGAGCTGTTTTCGTTGGAACAATATTCCGCGCAAAAGCCAAAAGGAGACATTCCATTGGTAGAAATTGACGTCACACATCGTGTAATATCAATTTCTACCAATGGAATGTCTTAACTACAGAAAGTCAGTTCTTCATAAAATAGGTAATGGTGACACATCAATTTATCTGGGGTCATTGTGTCTCTAATCCGGTGTGCCAAAATCTTTTCAGAGTCCAATGAAGATGCTAGAACAACGTCGTTCGATGTTGTTCTGGCGTCTTTAGTGCTGACTTTGAAGAAGTTTCGGCCCACTGGGAAATCCCTAGTAATAATAGAGTTAAAGCACAGGTCTTCAAAGTAATTGCAAAATCTAATAAACAGAATACACTTTTCTTTACAGTTTTTGTAAGTAAAGATGAGGTAAAATTAGCTTCATTGGACATACCAGTACGTTCAAGGAAGCACATTTTACCTAATCTTTACTAACAAATACTGCAAAGAAAAGTATTTTCTGTTTATTAGTTTTTGCAATTACGTTGAGGTCCTGCGCTTTCATTCTATTATAGCTGTGGACCAATAAACATAAACACGGTTAGTTTTTAAAAAATAATATGAATTTCGTTTTAAACAATAAGCATACCATTTATTACAGTTATCAAATCTTGTATCTCCATAGTTTGATAACTTGTTACCAAATATGCAACCTAATTTAAAAAAAGGTGAGTACTATCTTACGTGGTGGGAAAACACCTGTTCAAATATCGCAGTAAAGACGCTAGATTAACGTTTTCAACTTTGTTCTAGCGTGTTTACTGTCAAATTTGAACAAGTTTTCATCCTCTGAGTACCAGCCATATTGTCAACAAAATAAATTTTAAGTAATTGGTCAATTTATGCATTATAGGTGATACTAACAGTAAGTTAATTTCATTATAATTTACTTGAATCATTGTTTTTTCTTATGTTAACAAAAAAGTAAGACTTCAATACCTTTTGGTCCACATACTTTTGAAGTGCACATAATACGCCCGATCTCATTACTGTCGTCCACGACACATGTGCTAAAAACGTTCAAATGTTAAAATGCAATTATAAAAAGTGGAAAATGTGTTATTATCATTTTCATTTGAAAACATATGATTTATGTGCCTTATTTTGTATATGCCTATACTTCGATATCGCTTATGGCATGGTTACAGTGTGATTATGGTTACGGTATGGTTATGATATGGTTACAGTATTGATGCGGTATGGTTATGGTTATGGTATGGTTATGGTATGGTTGTGGTATGGTTATAGTATGGTTATGGTATTGCTATGGTATGGTTATGGTTTGGTTATGCCATAATTATGGTTACAATACGGTTATGAACGTGACGTCACGTATGGTTATGATAAAGATATGGTTATGGTAACCGAGTGTTTATGGTTACGGTATGGTTATGGTATGAATCTAGTATGGTTTCAGTATGATTTTGATTATAGTATGGTTGTGGTATGGTTATAATATGGTTATGGTGTGGTTATGATACGGTTTTGGTATGGCTAGGGATATGTTATGGTTATGATTATGGTATGGTTATGGTTGCGATATGTTTATGGTTACGGTATGGTTGTGGTTATGATTATGGTTATGGATATGGCTATGGCTATGGTCACGATATGGTTATTATATAACCACCAACCAACCAACTACCTATAAAAATAATAATGTTGCCAATTTTTTTTACCGTTATCGTGGGAATTGTACACAATTTCTTGGTTGGGGGTTGGGGTTAATCAGTTCAACACTGGTTGGTTGGGCATTGGTCGGTTGCTTGTCAAAGATTGTTAGTTTTGGATAACAGCAATCTCTTTTTATTACAATACAGTAACAACTCGAAAAAGGACAGGAATCTCCACCGCAAATGATTTTCATATGGAATTCTTTAGAAAATAAACATTTAAAAACATTAAGTGAGGTGAATGAGAGAGTACTTATAGGAAAAGAGGTTTGCTTATATCTGTATTAGGGGACTGAACTGGATGTTTCTTTGTTTTGACAATTTATTCATATTCTGCCTGTTCTTCTGATATCATCTCCACAGTTTAACTACCAAACAACTGAATGATAGTCTGACACGCATCAAAAACGAGATTGTTCACGCAAGGATGCGTCTAGTTAAAGATTGATCAACCTTAATGGCAGTCAGGAATATCAACCACTACATGAGCTGTTTCATTTGGATAAATGTTGATTGGATTTTGCTTTTCCGAAATTTCAAAATTAATTTTAGAGACTTCTGATAGATCCTTTACGCTAATACGTTTTATTAGAAGGAGATGACCAATACTTATCATGACATTTTCCGGCTTTATTTGTTTTAAATTCGCTTATTAGAGTATTTATAGCAACCGACAACGTAAGTTGAAGTTGCTATGATAAAGGAGCCTTTTAAAAAATAGAATCTGCATAGAAGGGTACTGGCAATATATATAAATGGTAAGTCCTAACACACTTGACCTAACCCACTTCTGTACAGATTCATTTTTATTGAATTTTATCAAATTTAGTTGATTTAACCCTACCAGAGCGAGCTTTTAAGATGGTCTCTAACAGAGTAAAAGTCTACCGAATTGGCCCCTTACATCTCCGTATCGGGATTGTCCATATATAAAGATATAGGAAAACGTAACATTTTATGAATCTTACCATGTGTTACAATCTCGTAAGAAGGAATCACCATTTTCAATTAGTCTTGCTTCTTCATAACATACACCTGAAGGAAAGACAGTAAGTCTTTATATTTATTTATATTTATTCACCGCTTTAAAGGAGAAGGGGAGAAGGATGATGCTTCAATGAGATTAGACGCTGCTATTTATATGTCTTCTTATTTGGGATGATAATCCCTTACAAGAAATAAGACCGTTATGTATTATGATAACATCTTTTTAATGTTATGGATCATCGAGTCCATATGGAAATATTCAAGTCGTATCCGGACAAGTGATTTTACGTTGCATCGACTATGTCTTATCACTAGGTTATTTTTAAGTGGATGCACCAAGTTCAAGCAACGTGCAAATAAATCCAAATGATCAATGGTGGTATACACGATAAATATTCTAAGATAGTTAAGTTGCTTTGATAAGTTGCTAAAGTCAAGTATGTAACCAGATGTGGTACGCTAAAAACTATTACCTGCTTTACATGCTGCCAATGTGCAATACCAGTTTCCACCAGTACTGCAAGAGCTAAAATGAAAGAATGGATGATATTGACGTCTGTATATGAACATAGGTTGGATGGATATTGGTGGAGATATAACTGATTGAAGTTGTAGGAAATTATGTGTTTTATATATGTTCACTTTGTGGCAGCTATCTTGTTTGCCTAAACATTTACGGTTTTCAGAGAAATGAATAGCTAGTTTTGACACCTTCGGATATTTTTAGACTCTGAAATCTTCTGGCCAAAATCAGCGTGTGTCACTTGTTCATTTGATATGGATTTGGAAAATTTGACCAAAATGAGGTGAATATATGCTTTTAAAATTATTCTTTTGAGATATTATATACGAAACTATGATTACTACATTATTTTTGAAATATTTTCTAACCGTACCTAATCTTTGAGCAAAAATATAGAATTTCAACTAAGATGGAAAGCCTCAAAATCTGATTAGCAAGTCTAACAGCAATAAATTCAATTTTGTTCCAAGAGGCTGGGTATTAGGCTTCTGGAAACAATAAAATTTGGCGAATATGCAAAAAGACCTAAGATCCTAAGCCCTAATTCTTAAGTCTACTCGGATAAATCTCTGAGATAAATCTCTTGGGTATTACGAGGTCGTTTTAATTAGTTACGTTTTACTTGTAGTGTATATTGCTTGTTAAAATTCGCAATTTGTCTCATTTAAGAGATTGTATACTTACTTAACGCTTACTTACCACCTGTTACATAGAGTATATCTAGTATCACCAATGTTGTATTGTTTGCCTTCAAATGTACATCCTGTGTTACAAACAATAATATATAATAAAGTACTCTACATATTGAACGTATTGATGCTGATGTTTGAGTAGATAAACACTAGCTACCTTGCATATTAAATACTAAACTAAAGTCCTAAAAATGGTAGACCTATTAAAACAAAACCGGTAAACTTTATCATGCAAAAGAACTTCTAGAAGTGGCTGTGCATGATAAAGTTTACTAGACACAGGGAAAATGATTTTAATTAAAATATAGAGAATAAAAATAAAATACATTATTTTAAACATTTTTATTCAATATTTCTTCGTTCAAAAAGTAAAATACACAATAAGTAGATAAAACTAGCACCTGTTGGACAGTACCTGTCTGTACATCCGAAACTTCCATATTCTTCTCCTTTATTTACCACACATATGCTAAATCAAGTCAAGTAAGATCATTAGTGCTACAAACAGTTAAAATGCAACACAAATCGTTGTTTGCTGTAAGAAATAGTCTGAGACGTAAATCATGCGATAAAAAGAAATAATCTGCAAAAATAGTGCAAAAATATTTTTTGGAGGAAATTTTATGTTTATATGAATGTATAGAGAATAATCAATAACGTTAATATCAATGTTATTACTAACCATGAGTTGCAGCCATCATAAATCGTTTGACCAGCTTCCACTATTTCTCCATCCTTGTAACAAACTCCTGCAAAAAATAAAATAAATAAATAGGTAAACTATTTAAGAAACAAAAATAAAAGGCCCTTACAAATACATTTGTCTTATTATATAATATCCCTAGTGTCGATAGACCTATTTAAAATCACATGAAAACGAGGAGTTGTCTGCTCAAAGTGGAACTTGATGCAATGCAACAACTTCCTTATTGGACACTAAGTTGAGCAGCCAACACCTCGTTTTCATGTATTTGTGAATAAGTCGATTAAATAAGAAACTGTAGTAGATAATTAGACGTAGGTATAGTCATTTTCTCAGTTATTAATATGGTAACTAGATTTAAGCCCCCCGCAAATTGCGCGGATCACACTTTGTTTTCTATTTTTCTATTCACACTCAATTACTTTGTTATAAAATGTAAAATGACAATTTTTGCTATTCCTGTAAGTTCTCTGTGAAATCACAAAAGTAAAAATGTAAACTTTGGTCAACAGACGTTGTTATTCCCTTCTTTCCCTCCCCCCTTCCCCTCCCTGTACATGATAATTGATTTCCTATACCAATATCTGATCTGCATAGTAGACAATTGCGGGGATCGCTAAAATTAATTTTTGTTTACCAAGTACTTTCTTATTAAGTCTAAAATGCCAAATCTTGCTTTTTTTGTAAGCCCTCTATGGAATCACAAAAGTATTTTCTTCTTCCCCTCCCCCCCTTCCTGTACACGATAATTTGTAAAAAGCAGCCAATATCTGGTCTGCATAATTGACATTTTTGGGAATTTCACTGACCAAAATATTTGGAGAAGCAAGCATGTGCTGGTGTCCAATTTTTGTTGGTGCAGGACACGTAATTCCGAAATAAGGCCAAAATTGGGTGTTTTTTTTGTAAAAAGCAGTCAATATCTGGTCTGTATTTTGTATATTTTTTGCTAAGGGTATTAAGTTAATAATAGGCGTTGTTGTTCTGGTGCTGATCTTATGGCTGATGTTGTTGTTGTTGTATATGGTATTGTTGATGCTGGTGTTGTTGATGTTGATATTGTTGTTGCACTTGTTGTTGCAGCTGGTCAATTTGCTGCTGTTGGTTGCTGACTATTTCAGACAGCAACCCGACATTATTCTTGTGATTTTCCTACAATATGAAGCGTTTATTTTAATCAGATTTGGCAGTAATAATTATAGAAATATAAAAAAAAACTTTTTAAAAAAATATTCTCAGCCTATAAAGATTGAAAAAACAGTTTTATATTTAAAATTCAAAATTCAACATCCAGATAAACATAGGCTCATGGGCTCGTAACCAGGTGGGCTCATTTATAATGAGAATTTTATAGTATATTAAGTTCACTTACAATAGACATCCGCAGCTCCATTATTTCGGAGCCAAACATAGGCACTTTGACCTATAAAACAAGGTTTAAAATAACACATGAGGACCATACAATGAGATCCTACCAAGATCTTAACCAATTTCACATTTGCATGTTACTGAGTCTAAGATCATATAGGTTCCTACCGAATTTCCTGAAAGTATAGATTTTTCCTAAGATAATAGCCTAGATTTTATAAAGATCCTGTAAGATCTTTATAATTTCATTTGATTAGTAGCAAAACTAAAGCTTTAGAGGTAAGATCCTGCAAGATCTTACGTGATTTTATTTACAAAAACGCTTTCATAAAGAATAAAACAATTATTTCTTGTGAACGAAAACCTACTACCAAAGCTGAAATAAGTGTCAGACTACAGTATGTGTATATATACTAACTTTTGTGAGGTGTAGACTTTAAAAATGTATATGCTTAATTTTAGATGACATTTTCTTCTCTTTTAGTTATTAAGGATGATGATAATATGCAGCCTCTCAATATTCATTCACCATACAAACCCTATTTTTTTCAAGCAAAAAGTCATTACATATATACATTCTTCTGAGGTAATCTATTGTTATTATAAAAGGTTATAGTATATTTTAAAGTTTTATTTTAGTTAACAATAGTTTAGAAATGATTCATAATGTATATATCAGTATCTCATAACAACAAATAATACTTACACCAGTAACATTAGGTGGTGGCATATCTAAAATAAAAGACTCTGTGATACACGAAGAATACACTACTCCTTATTGTGACATATACATGTCTATCAATAGCCTTGTTGAGATCATGGTTGTTTTCACTTCACCACAATTTACATTTAGTTTTTTTTATCTCAGCCCAGGGTTTTTTTTCAAGACTTTCGTGTCACCATTATATAGTGGTGCAAGAACTCAATCTTCAGAATAAACTAAATCTTTAAGAAAACAGGAAAATGTATCCATGGCATAATTGATTGATTCAACAAACAAAAATGTCATATTTTTTCCCGTAATACTAACTGTTTATGAGGGCAATATATACCTTATATTATTACCCAACTGATCAGGCATAACGTCAGTCTTTTGTTTTCATGTTAAAAAAAATAAACAGTTAGTGTTGGACTATTATTACCCGCTGACGTCATACAAATAGTTCATTTTAAACCAATGAAAACAAAAGATTGACATTATGGCCGAACGGTCTGGTAATAACGCTCTACAATGAGTAATAATAGATGGCATTTTAGAATCCATGATTAACATATCCATCTTTACTAGAAGAGTCATTCTAACACAAATATAACCATAAAAAGCCTGCCCCACCGAAAATTTGGAGCAGAAGTGGATCCTAATTTACTAATTCTATTGTCAGCAATAGCTTTGGGTATAAAAATTGACAAGCGTTAAAATAATTATCCATCCTATGAGATTTTTTTGATGTCACAAGAACTTTAAAATTGAATGAAACAATGTCCAACTACCTTAAGAGAGGGAAATTTTTGCGAGCATTAATTTGCGAGATTAATTTTTGCGAGAGTTTAGCTGAAATCTCAATAATTTATTCTCCATATTTATTCTTGCTCAGCTAGGAAAACGAGCTGTTCCGAAAAGCACCCGTTCAACAATAAAAAGTCAGAGTTGTATCTCAGCTAGAGAATAAGAACACCTATTTCTCAGAACACCTCCCATTGGCTGCTTCTGTACGGAGTCTTTCAGAGCAAAGAGGTTGAATTGTTAGATATAAGTAATCCTGCATTATTAAGTGTTCCCTACCTTCATTCTCAATATATCTTCTGCGATAAAACCAACAATATTTACTTCTTCGTCAAGAAGAAAACCATAAAAATGATGTAGAGCAGTTAAATATTTTTTAATTGTCATTGGAGCCTATTGTTTTTCAACACAATAATTCATTAAAAATTTAGTTCTCATTATTCTTTTCTGGCACATCAGGCTAACGTCATCATTCAAACACTTCAAAACAGTTTTAATCATCTGGCTATATTGTGGGGCTGTTCTTTTATCACACAACCTGCCACCATTAACGGGTATCAAATACTCATAAAAATGGTTCAGCAATTTCTCATTTGAAATATTTGGAACAACTTTTGACATGGTAGACTGTTCCACGTCTTGAGATTTCGCACTAGCAGCAATATCAATTACATTATATGTCTCCTTATTCGGCGCAACGTAATTACTCTGGCATTCTTTTTCATTAAAATTAAGAAGAATATTGTCAGGGTTTAGTAATGTACGATATCTCTCTCTTCTCATCTTTGCTCTCCCCTTTTCTTGCTCTTCTTTGTCCGGTCTCTTTTCAAACGTTTTAGCATTACCAATGTAGAATGGATAATCTTCATCATTTACTTCATGGACAGTATGAAGATGCTTAGGTAAACGTTTCACGACAGAATGACAGCCTGGAAACGGGCAAGTTTTTTCATGATGGTAATCCTTTTTAGATTTTTTAGTGGGAATATATTCTTCCATGTCATCATTAGTTATTTTTTGTTCTCTTTTTGATCTTATTGGTGGACCATTTTTCCATGTATATGTTCCATTCTCAAACATCTTATTTGCTTGCTTCGCTTTAGAAGCCTCCCATTTATGAACCAGGCGCATATGTTGAGGTATATCGGTAATCGTACCTCCACAACGGTTGCACTTGAATCACTTTTTTCCAGAATGAAGTTGCTCTTTTGAATCTACAAAAATAAGTAAACACTTTATAACAAGGAAGTAATGACTACGAGGTAATGGTTGTTTAATTTACGTCACAATAAGGAGATAAGTGCTGGAGAAGAACAAACAAGCTTAATTTGCTAATGCGTTTTTAATTTTTGTAAATCGTGAATTGTTTCATCATCTTTTTATGTTTAATTCAATGCCATGGATTTTTATAGGTTTTTCTCAAATAATATTACTAAAAGGCAAGTAAATGCCGAGATGAATCCATACAAAGTTGGAAGCATCTTTGAATGCTTTAATAGTATTTAATTGTTTTTTGTTGTTATTGATGAAGGTTGATATGTCCAATATAATACTTTAATGGTAGCATCTTTCACAGGAAAAAAATTCAGGAGCTCGAAAATATTGGAAGTGTTTTGTTATAAAAAAATATCCATGTTTTTACTGATAGCAATAGTAAGAATAGATCTGTACATGTCAAGGCAAGAAAGCTGAAACCCGCTTGATAAGACAATTAAAGTCAGTCTAATCCAGCCCTAGCTTGAAACTCTTATCATATGAACCTAAACTAATCTCGAATAAGTACTGTCCTAGAAATAAGCATCTAGACGCAAGAATAAGCTATGTAAGTCAATTTGTGTATAGAAGAATGATCAGTTATTATTTGCATTTCATCGATTACTCCAATTTTAAAATAAAATAAGACCTTGAATAAGCACTGCATTAAAAATAATAAAAACTTGAGGGGATAGAAGAACGCATAGATGAAACAATAACGAGGAAACTAGCTGAGAATAACGTTAATATGAATTT